>APFE030240970.1:168432-228483 GCA_000404065.3 Pinus taeda | reverse complement strand
GGAGCGATTTTTTAATGCCCGGGAGCGATCGGGAGCGATCGCTCCCGGGCTTAAAAAAGCGCTCCGGGAGCGACGGAGTGACCGCTCCCTAAGTCGCTCCCGAAAATGGTAGGGAGCGAATTTTTTTTTACAGAATCGCGCTCCCGAGGCGCTCCGGAGCCGCTCCCGCCCGGAGTGCGCTTCGCGAGCGGGTTCGATTTGGGGGGGGGGGGTGCTCCCCCGCAACTATGCATCTGACTCACAGCGGGTAGGGCCCCATAAAGTAGACCTCCAGTGCTATAGATGGGATGTGTCAACTGACATGGTCCCCAATGGACTTCCTGCAACTTGATACAAATTGCCAACCCTGAACCCATGAGTAAAAGCATCTTTGAAAATTCTATTTTCAAATACACACCTTTCCATCGATGAACGCTGCCCTGAAACCTTTGACTTCCGTTGCTGAAATGGGCACCAGGTTCTTCTTGCGATTAGGTACACAAAATAGATTCTTGTAAATGAATCGAGTTACCCTCATTCAATTGAGGGGTAACATTCCCTACACCCTTTTTGGGATAGGTGTCATTAACTCCAAGTATAATCCCACGATTGTTTCCATCTCTACCAAATTAGAGAGAGCACCCTTCTATCCAATGAAGTGCCTTGAAGCACTACAATCAATAAGCCAAATTCCCAAAGAGTCTGAAGGAGAGGGCCAATATAAGATAATGGTTCTTTATCTTATCAGAAACAACATTTGATTCTTCATTCCCGGGGTTCCTTGCTTTCTTTGAAGGGTCGGCTATTTCCTTGATGACTTGCATTACCTATCATTCCTTCGATCATTGAAGATGTCCTTGGAATGATTGTTATCATCATCAAGTGATGTGTCCCTACCATTCAGACACTCCTTTGCATGATGACCGAACTTTTTACAAACAAAGCATCTGCCTTTCCTTCCACCCTTAGATTCAGACTTCCCATTGAAGTAATTGTTAGGTAGGCCATCAGAAGTTTCCGTTGTGCCATTTTGATAATATTCTCTGCTTCGACTTCACCCTTGGTGAATTTGAAAAGGGATGAGGAATCCATTGAGCCTTTTGTCCTTTCCCAACTGTCTTCGGTGATTGCTCTTTCACTCTTGGTTGGACTTTGTCTTCACTTCAGCTTTGAAACCATGTTAATTTTAGGTATGTTCTGTGCTGAGAGCAATTTATTTCAATTTTCACAGTTAGCTCAAATCCTTTCCAGATTAACAATCACATCAGCATGAAAGTGAACTACAGATAAAACATAAACATAAATTGCAGAAGAGAAGCCAAGACAAGAGGACACAAGATGTGGCGCTAGCCAGGGACAAACCCCAATGTGGGGAAACCCTTGATCAATTCTTCTTATATGTTCTTCAATAGTTCAACAGAGAGAGGGAGAGAGATAGTACATTTACAATAGAAGTCAACACTTTGACTTATCTAGATAAGAGCATAGATCATCTCTAAGAAGATGATAAATGAGATCAGTTGAAGACGTGTTGCTTCAACTGATTATCCAAGGTGACTCCACCTATCATTGTGCTGCATCTAGTCATTATGTTGCACCTCATCGTGCTGCACCATGTTGCACTCATCATCACAATGTTGGACCTCATGACCATGTTGTACACATCATACTGCTGCGCTGCTATCCCATGTACCATTGTTGCACCATGCTGCCATAGTTGTCCCATGTGCCATACTGTACTAAGCACCATGCCAAGCTATCCCATTTGCTTGTTGCATTTTGCTGTTGCTGCTATCCCATTGTGTCATTGTTCACAATGTCATTGGTGTCCTATTTATCATGTAGTTGTCCCTTGCAACTTCATGCTTGCCACTGCTACCTAGTTATATTGCTGTAGCTGCTGTCCCCAACAATCATGCTATCCCAATTGTGCTGTCCCAGCACGCTGCTGTCCATAGTGACATTGTTGTCCCAACATGCTGTTGTCCATAATGTCATTGCTGTCCCATCAGTGTGCTGCTGCTATCCATTGCTGTCCCATCATCTAGAACAACCTTCTATGAGGGAAACCTTCACACAGACCTTGCCACCTCTTCACACAGTCCTCAAGGAGCAAATCCGAGCTCCTTTCCTTTTCTCTCCAACAGTTACAAGGGTGACCTTAACATCCCCAATTCTTTTGTTGAAGTAGACCTTGTACTGCGGCCTTCTAGCCTAGCATACTGGCCCTCCTACAACAGCTCGGTCCTCCAAAAGACCCATGGCTTTTGCTGCGGCTAAGACCTTTTAGGGCATCATATATCCTCCTATTGATTACCGTTAAGACAATGTGGAGGATTGGGTTATGATTGCGTCCCTTAGGTTAGGTTAGGGCTCCTTCTTTGATAGCGTTAGGGCAACTTTTAGGTCTGTGCTAGGGCGGCATTTAGGTTTGCGTTGGGGCAATGTTTAGGTTTGCGTTAGGGTAGCCTTTAGGTCTGCGTTAGGGCAATCTTTAAGTCTGCGTTGCGGTAGCCTTTAGGTCTTCGTTTTAGTAGGGACCATCGTATAGGTTTAGGGCTGCTTCTTGATAGAGTTAGGGCTTCTCTTCATGATTGCGTCCTCTAGATTAGGGCAATGTATTTCTTCTTCTTGACTGCGGATAGGGCAACCTCTTTTCCTCCAACGTCTAGGGCTTCCAATCTTAGATTTCTCTTGCACTAAAACCCAAGACAAGTGGAGAGAAATCAAGATAGAAGTGTGTGTGAAATGACTCTCAAGTCATCTCCTTCTATACTAAAACGTTGAGCACATGTCGGGTTTATTTGGTTGCTGGCCGACCTTGACGAATTGTCTTATAACACAAATAAATTCATAACTCCATGAATACTTATCAGAATCGGATGATCTTTAGATCAATCCTACATCTCTAGATGAGAGGGATCTAAGAAAAATATTAGCTGCCATAAATAAGATGACCCACATGGAGTTTGGCCCTAGTTGCCAATTTTAACACACTGCTACATCTGTACTACAACTCCCTCTCAAAATGCTGCATCATGCTGCCCATAGCACTGCCACTGCTAACTGCTGCATTGCAACTCAATTACTGAGAAGTAAGTAACTAATACTTCACCCAAGCACTGACATGCTGGTCAGTCTGGATGCCTCTTGATGCTGAAGCTACCTCTGTTGCTAGTCTGCGCTGACCCTCTGCTGTTACTTCGCTGCTGCAAACTTCTCCGTGCCTCTCGCATTGCTACAACATCCATTGCTTTGCCTCAGACTTTGGCACTCTAGCAATGCCACTGTTGCTCCATCACACCTTGCTCCAACCGACACAACTATCATTTTGCTACTGTTGTTAAGGGCTCCCATAGCCGTATGTGATCCAAGAGTTTGGACACCTCAAGGATGCTGCCCCTTTGTAGTCCTCCCGACTACAACTCGATGTGCCCCATCTCTTCTCCAGAGGTGAATGAGCACTCATGGCACAATCATCATCCTCGCCTTGTCATTTTTCGCTGGAGTAGCCTTCGAGTCAGAAGCCTCCTCCTTGCCCTTCTTCCTGGGGCACTAAGTGGTGAAATGTCCAAGTTCCCCACACTTGAAGCATCTAACCTTGGAAATATCCTTCTTCTTTCTCTTTTGCTGCCCTTGCTATCCCGATGCTTCGAGAGCTAGATCCTCCTCCTCCTCCTTGACCCGAGCTCCTTCTCTGCTACTCCTTGCCTTGGTTAGCCTCCTGATCTCTTCCTGTGGAAGAGCTGCCCACATCTCCTCCCAACTAGGGAGAGTCGCTCTGCCCAAGATACTTTGGACAAATGTCTCCCAGTCCTCGGTGATTGCATTCAGGGCAATCCTGACCATGAACTCAGCATCGAGTGTAGAGTCTAGACCCCACAGAAGTGAACTTGTCGCGAATCCCTGACAGCCTAAGGAGGAAGGGATGGATCTCTTCTCCCTTCTGCATCTGGTACTGTCTTAGCTGATTTTCTAATAGCACCTTCCGTTGGACAGAAGTGCCCTGGTACAAGGTGGTCAACATTTCCCACATCTCCCTTGCTGTGTCCTTCTCAGCAATGTGTGGGACCACATGATCTTTGACTCTGTCTAGAATCATGCATTTAGCCTTCGCTTGGGCGTCCTCGTACTTCTGCAGCGGATCAACGTTGACTGAAACAACAACTACTTTCAAGGCATAGTCCTTGATGCAATGTTTGTCTAGGATTGCCAGGATCTTGGCCTTCCAGATGACAAAATTGGATGCTCCATCCAATCTGTGCTGATCTCCCAGTCCATTGACCACTATCTCTGCTAAAAAAATATAGGGCTTGTTCTCTTCTCCCTCTCTTGCTGCTAATCCAACAAGACTCGGATCTTAATTTCTTTGGCACAAGAAACCCTCTAAGGAACAAGCTCCTCTGAATCTTGATTTCCTTCACGGAACTCCTTTGGCCAAATGTTGAATCACTCCTCTCCAATCCTCTTTTTCTGCTACAACCCGGATCTAGATTTCTTTGGCTAGAAATCTGTCAAGGCAGTGACTCCCTCTACCTCGACTTTCTCTCCACAGACACTGTTCTACACCAACAACAACAATGTCCCGCCATCTCCACTGATCGAATCTGCATTGCTTCTCCAACCCCGACAACTGACTGAATTGAGCCTCTCAGGCTTTGTGCTGGCCCAGAGCGCTGACGCAATCACTGCGTGAGCTCCTCTCGGGTACTGCGTCACCCTCTACAGGCTCGAAATGTTGACACAGGCTTTGGGTGATTCTCCGTGTCACTCCTCTGGCTTTGCGTCACTCCTGCAATTGCTCTTGTGCCTCTGAAATAGCGTTGTCACTCAGGACAACTGCTTCTCTGCAGCAAATTCTCCGGATCTCTCAGCTGGTGTCTTTAGTTTGCTATGATCTGCAATGCTTTGGTACCATGTTGAAATTTCTAAATGTTACCCATTAGAAATCCCTACTGCATTATCTAGTTTATTTCACCTACTTGTTTATTCCTTAACAAGTTATTTATCCATATAAATACTGAAAATAAACACAAATGCAGTCTTAACTCATATATAGATCATCAATTGAAATAATAGACAAACACAAGGGACACAGTTATTTTTGGACAATTGTCCCCGAAAAAATCCAATGCGGGAAAATCAGTGCAACACTGAGGGTTTTATTATTATGCAGATTTCTTGAGTACAACTAGGGTGCCAAACTGGCTCACCCAACATAGATTTCTACACAACGGTGATACCTCTTCTCGGAAGCAAATATTCAACTTCTCAGCATTAGTCTGCCCCATGAAAATCCTTCTAGCAATTCTCCAAGGCTTTGCGTTATCCTTGCTAGCCTCTGTGTAGCTCTGGAACCCCCTGTGTTAGCCTTCTGCCTCTCTGCGTTAGCTCTCTGGCCTTCTACGTCACCCATGCAGGCCCCTTAGCCTTTGTGCAGCTCTGGAACCCCCTGTGTTAGCCTTCTGCCTCTCTGCGTTAGCTCTCTGGCCTTCTACGTCACCCATGCAGGCCCCTTAGCCTTTGTGCAGTCTCTAGCTGCCTTTGCCTAACTCCTGCTGCTTCTGTGTAGCCTCTTCAGTCACTGCGCTGGCCCTCTGGCACTATCTCTGCTTCTCTGCTATGTACTCACTACCCCTTGCTACAACTCAGATAACTTGTTCGAATTTTCTCAGCAAACTCCGCTCTAGAAAATCGAACTAACTGATCAATTTTGGTGTATCTCCAACTGACCCTCAAGCCTCCTCTTATACTTTTCCTGTTGATGAATCAACGGTCGAGATTAAGTCCCTAATCAACAACTAAGATTAAAACAGACTTGATCCTCGCTACTTAGAAGTTTCTCACCCAAATTTTTATTAATACCCATTAATATTTTTATTTTCCTAAGTTTAGACTTAGGAACCCATTAAAAATATTAATTATTTTAATAACTCCTCATCCGGGTGCAATTTCTCCAAACGATTTCTGGGTTTTGGATATCTCATGTGTTCTAGCCCCTCCACAAAATTTTGGAGTTAGTGCACATCCGGTGCTACCCAAAATTAACACTTGGGTCATCATGTTTTAGGTCAAAGTCCATTGAGGACTTCTAGGATTTATTCTGAGTCAATAGAGTCATTGTACATCAAAAGAGACCCTTCTTGGGCTTTTGAATCATGTAAAACGAATTATTTTTGAGTAAAAAATGAATTTAGTCTCCTCCACACCAAGTCGGCTTCAAGAAGATCAAGTTGGCTTGAAGACAAGTCATTCGACCTCCCTAGAAGGCTATAAATACAAGGCAATTTGAATTCATTTGGAGCATCTCATTCTCTCTCACATAGTTCAATTTTTGAAGTTAGAAGCTGGAAAAGTGCGAAGTTGAGAAAGGGCTAGAAGGAGTGGAAAGGAGTGCGAGTTTTTGGAGAGGGATAAAAGACCTCAAGATCGAAATTTTGGGACAACTCTCACTTAGTTCTAAGGTGTATCAAGGGAGATCGAAGTTCTCCAAGTTTGGTCGAAGTTGCTGCTGCTACTGCTGCTGGGTCGAAGCTGCTATTGATGCTGGTCGATCGAAGTTGTCTGTGAAGGGTTGTCATCTGAAAGAAGGATTGAGGGTTGACTTGATATGGAGGGAGTCTTTGTCTGGGTCTAGAGTCTTGGATTATCTCAAGAAACTATTGAAGGAAGAATTGTTGACTGGCGTTTCCCCTAGATAGGGGTTTTACCTTGGCCGTCCGCTTACATTTGTTGTCCTTGTGTTATTGTCTCGGTAATTGCTTGATAAACTAAAAGATAAAAGAACTACATAAAGATAAAAGAATCACGAGTAATTATCTATATAAGAAAATATTTCTGCCTTTCTGATTTTCAAACATCTGTCCCATACACTTCTATTGTTCTTTGGAGAGATGGCTGATCCTTGCCACTTATGGCTGTTGAGAAATCAATAGGGCTACAATTGAGGTGATTTCTCTTAGACTTGATAGTTGCTTATGATGTTCTTTTGCTTTTCTTGATTATTAACTTCTTCATCTCTTATTATTATGTTGTTCTTATCATCAAACAACTACCAAAACATGAAGATCAATAGTACACAAGGACACAAGATGTAGGCTGGTAGCCAGGGCCAAAACCTCTCCCTTTGAGAGGAAAACCCACAAAAATATCCTCTTCTTATAGATTCTTCAAATGACAAATTCCAAGACCTCTAGACCAAGACCAAGACCCTTCCAATACCAAATCAACCTTTTGAACAATGCGTTGCTTCTTACCAAGTCAAACGAAGTCAAATCTCTTCCAATTGTAGAACTTCGCCTCCCAGCGTTAGATTTTCGACCCTCACTGTAGGTCTGAAATTTTCGGCCCCTGCAACAGCTGCAACTTTTGCACGTGTGGGAAAATTTAGGGCTTCCTCCTTCCTCAGTTAGGTTGCTTCTTCTTCTAGGACTTTTGGGAGACCAAATTGACTTATCTTCTTCCAACTTCGACCCTTTCCTTGCAACTTGAAAAACTTTTGCCTTTATGCTGCAGAAACCCTAACTTTCCTTCGCACATGTGAGAGAGAGATGCAAAAACCCAAAAATTCGTCTTCCTTCTTCCTTTTTGTCCATTGCTTGCCTTCTTCTTGTCCTTTGCTTGATTGATGAGTGAATGAGTGAGTGAGAAAATGAGGTCAAATGGTCTCTTATTTATAGCCCTTCCAGGAGTTCGAACTTCGCTAATTAGGCCGACTTCTCCTCTGCCAGGCGTAATTTGACTTTTTTGACTAAAAAATATTTTTTTGACATGTTACATGATGCCCAATGAGGTCTTTTACATACTACAATGACTTTTTGACTTCTTGAATCAATGACAAAACCTAGAAGCACTCAATGGGTTCTTTGTCGTAAAATAAAATGACGTTGAGCATGAACCCATGCTACAAAAAATAATAATACTAATTTTCTTTTTCATTTTACAATATACTAGAATCAAGAGTACATATGAAAACCGAACTTAGTTACATATTTCAAGCAGTGTGGAAAAAGTCGGGATTAAATCCCGATTTTTCGGTTTTTTTGGCTGGCTGATTAAATCGGCCGATTTTTTGCTGATTTTTTCCTAGTCGAAAAAGTCGGGATTAAATCGAGACTTTTTCCAAAAAATCGTGGTATTTTTTTAATGATTTTTTTTTTTTTTTTTTTTGGTTGTTTGAAAAAATCGGGATTTTATTGCAAAAGTCCGGATTTTTTAAAAAATGAATATTTTTGTATTTTTTTTTAATTTTGCCGACTTTTTCGAAAAACTCCCGACTTTAACGACTTTTTCAACTTTTGGACCCTTGCTGATTTAATCCCGACTTCGACTTTTTCCACATTGATTTCAAGTTTCAACAATGGAAAGTTGAATTTGGTCCCGAGGCATGGCTGATCCTTATTGATCATGGTAAGTTGTATTTGGTATCTATTGTCGAGTCTGAAACTTGATTGAGTATACCCCTGTATGCATCCTACCCACAAGCTGGGTTTGTTGGGATTTCTGCCCATCTGGCCAAAATGGGTGAGGAGATTTGAGACGTCATTGATCCTTGCCATTTATGGTAAGTTGTATATGGCGTTTGGATGCAGGTGTTCTACCACTTGATTCTTGAGTGTCAAGGTGGGAAGATCAACATACAATAGGTGTGTGATCCTTACCCTTCACAGTAAGTCGTATCTTTTCTATTGTCATTGGATTTTTATATCCCTTATGATGATTCTTTTTCTTTAGATTCGAGTGTTCAACAAATGAACAAAGATGAGCAGATACGAGATATGATATGACACAACGATGATGACGACGACGAGACATTTGAGATGACACTTATGATGCAGTGAAAAATTCCGCCCTAGCAGAGAGGGAGTCTTGAAATTTGGCAGCTCAGGGAGAAATTCCATCCTTTGAGAAGCCCTCGTCATCCATTGTAGACCTTACTAGCCCTTGGAAGAATTTAATTTGCTTAAGGAAAAAATATTATTTTTAATGTGAAACCCACATCTACACAAAAGTACAAGTTGTACTGGGCAAGGATATTCGACCTCCTCAACCACATATAAATAGAGCACGTCGCATCACTTGGAGGCATCTCATCACTCATCCATTCATCTTCTATTGGTTCAACTACTTCTAAAAATTGCAAGTCCGAGCTCACACGTGGGAAGAGGAGAAAGAGAGAATCTATTGGCTGTGTTGACTTTCTGTTTTGGGCCTTTGAACAATGTTGACTTTTGGTATTTGGACTTGGTTTGACCTTATTTGACTTGGGATTTTGGATCTGTTTGGAACGCCGAGTTGACTGCTACTTTAACCAAGATATTCCAAAGCATGTTTGACAAACATTGACTGCTTTTCTGAGCTAGGGTTTTCACAGGTCAAAGTTTGACTTTGACCAGATTTTTATGAGCAGGTTTTTGGGACTGTTTTGACCAATTTTGACTAAGGGAAGGAGGCTGAGTTCTTTGTTGCCTTGACCAAATTTTTTTGGGCACTTTGAACGTTGACTGGTTAGGGAAGAGTTAACTGTTGTTGACTTTGACCAAAAATTGCAGATTTTACTTTGGACCAGATTTGACTTTTGGGCTCATTTTTTATTGGACATTGGATGGTTGGTTTGGATAGTCAAGGCTTTGACCTTTGACTCATTGTTGATGTACTTGAACATTGTATCTCTCTGCTAAACATTTGATGACAATATAATAAAAGAAGAATTTCGAAAGGCTTTTCCCCCTTGTGCAGTTTTTCCCTGGTCTTTGACCAAATTGTTGTGTTTCTGTTGTTCTTGGCTGTCTTCTATTGTGCATTTGGTCTTCTGTTCTATCTACAATTGCTTATTGATATTGGAAGATTGAAAACATATTGGAAATCTATTGATAATTGAAGAAGAATTGTTATAAGTGATTGTGTCAAGCATAGAACAATGGAAAATTAACACATCAGCAACATGCTTGATTTTGTAGATTCACTTTGAAGACACAACAAACTTTCCTTTAGGGCTTGGCATTCCCAAACATTGTTCTTCAATATAGATTGATATTCTTTTAGTCATAACATCTTTCCAAACTTGTTCCTCAATTGCTTCTTCATAGGTGGATGGCTTGGATCTAATGATCTTGCGCGTCATTTCTGCATAACCAAAGTAGTACTTCTTTGGCTTCTTGCTTTCACTGAAGGTCCCACAAGGTGCGTCATTCCCTTTAGCTTCCTTCAAAGTTCTTTCAAGCCAGACAGGTCTCTTTCTAGTCTTAGATACTAAGGCTCTTGGAGATTCAACAAGTTTATGATCATCGGATTCTTCATGAGGATCTAGTTCCATTGATTCAGGTTTTTTAGACTTCATTTTCACATTCTTAGTAGCCACCTGTATCTCTTCATCAGAATCCAAGTGTGAACCCTTGGACTTCCAAAAAGCAACATCCTCATCAAATATAACATCCTTGCAAGTTTCAATACAACGTTGTCCTGGTACATAGACTTGAAGGCCTTTGAATTTTCACTGTAGCCAACAAAAGTTCCTTTCTTCTTGTAAGGTTCCATTTTGTCCTTTCCTCCCTAGGCACATGAACATAAATAGGACAAACAATATATTCTTAAATTCTCAACATTTGGTCTCTCATCTGTGAAGGATTCTTTAGGAGCCTTATAGTCCAAGTTTCGATGTGGGCATCTATTTTGAACATAAACAACTGTTCTCACAGCTTCTTCCCATAGGAACATTGCTAATTCTTGATCATGAAGCATGGTCTTTGTAACTTCCATAACAATCCCATTCTTTCTTTCAGTAGTTCCATTTTGTTGAGGATAGTAGGGAACTATCAATTCCCTCTTAATTCCTACATCCTTGCAGAAGTCAATCAATTCCTTGGATACACCATTATCAAACCTTAGTGTCTTGATTCTTTTTCCTGTAGCATTCTCAACTTGTGCTTTGAATTCACGAAACTTTTCAAATACTTGATCCTTGGTCCTTAAGAGATAAATCCATCTTTTGCGAGAGTAATCATCAATGAAGCAGACATCATACAAGTTGCCACCCAAGGTCTTGTCAAACATAGGCCCACAATCATCAGAGTGCACAAAATCCAAGATTCCTTTAGATCTTCTATCACTGCTAGTACATCTTTCTTTAACATTTTTCCCAACGGCACATCCTTTGCATTCTCCATCATGCTTAGTCCCAAGTTAAGGTACACCTTTAACAAAATCTTTCAATCTAGACAAGGTTTTATAATGTATATGAGCGTACCTTCAATGCCATAGCTCACAAAGATCAGTGGTGTTGTGTAACAAGGCTTGAATAGATTGACCAAGGAGACGATAGAGGCATCCAATTTGCACCCCAATGACCTTGGCAGATTCAAAAAAGGCATCCTTCTTCCATACTAGGACTTGTCCATCAACGAATGCAATTCTATATCCTTTGTCGTCGAGAGATGAAATAGACAACAAATATTTCTTCAAACCAGGAACATACTAAATATTGTTAATAGATATGTTACCTACTTATTCTAGTTGGAAGGATGATGAACCAATGCCTTTGACTTCGTATTTTCTATTGTCTCCAAGCTCAACTCTTTAATCTTCTTTTCAACCAATTAAGTGAGATTCTCATGACTTCCAGTCATGTGCCTAGAGGCACCACTATCCACCAACCATATTTCCTCATGACTTGTAATGGCACTTATAAAGGCATAATAAAATGAATATTCAAACTCAAAATCATTCTTGCTATGCCTTCTCTTATGAGATGGTTCATTTAGATTAGCAATAGAAGCATGATGCTTCCCTCTCCTCTTACAATCATCATTCCTTTGATAGTCATCTCTTTGATTCCTTTGAGGACAATGAGCTTGATAGTGACCATATGCTTGGTAACGAAAACATTAAACATTTGTCAGATATTTTCTATCTCTTCTATCTTGGGAGGGAGGAGGACCTCTTTGTGGAGCAGATTCCTTCTTGGAGTAGGTCTTGAATTTGTCTTCTACCCGAACTTCTTTGAAATATTCCAAAATTAGGTTTCCTTTTCTTGCTGCTTCTTTAATGGGTTGCAGAATCTTCTTCACTTGGATCTTCAATCTTGCCTCTAGAAAGGAGTCTTGATTCCGCTTGAGTGCAGGCACCCCATAGCTTGTCAAAAGTTAGAGCATTTTCTCTTCCACCAACGCTTGATGCAAGAGAATCCCGTGATCTAGGGAAACCACCCAAAGCTACAACTACCAATTCTTTGTCAGATAATTCTTCTTCAATGGATTTTGAGTTGATCTCTTATTTGAGAAATTTTAACGAATTATGATGCCATCGTAACATTCTTTGTCATCTTGATATTGTGAAGTTGACCCCTTAGATTGATGGATTGATTGATGTTGTTGTTAGTGTACTATCCAACAATGGCATCATATATAACCTTGGAAGATTGATGATCGACAATATAGGGAATTAGATGATCCCTAACAGATTCAATGATGATGCTTCTTGCCAAGATGTCATCTTCCTGAAATTTTTCTTTTCCTTGGTCAACTGGTTCAGTAACTTTTCCTGTAACAATACCCAAAAGCTGGTGCCTTGCAAGAACTAGTCAGTCCTAGCCTTCCATGCCCTGTAATTTGTAGCTCCTTGAAGCTTGTTTTCTGCCTTCATGAAGGAATTCATGATGAGGATGAAGATGACCAACCAAAAATCAAAAGATGTATAAATCCAAGGCTCTTCAAGGTGCTCCAATGCTTTTCAAGGTTATCTCGCTGCTCTTAACCTTCACCAAAGCTCTAATACCTTGTTGATTTTCTAGAGAAAAATGAACAATAGATCTGTTCTTGGCATGGAATTATATGTAAATTGTAGAGTATGGTTGGAGGTGCAACAACCTTTAGGTTGCAGTTGCATTTTTCCTTCATTTGCAGTACACACGCCAACAATATTGGTGCACTAAGCATACAAAAGTGGGTAGTGTTACCCATTAGGTTAGTAGGGGTACATACAAATCTTGCAGTATGTTTCACCACCATTGTAAGATGAAGGTCACAAGTCAAAAGCCTTGTAACAATCATGTGAGGCCCTGTGTTAGGTGTCCTAGACCCTTGTGTTTGGTCAACCATGCTCAGTCCCTTTGGGTTCATCTTTGGTTCTTCTCATCCTGTATAGCATTGGAGGACCCTGGTGTTGAAATGTAACTAGTGTCGGTCTTCATATTTATGATGTAATCCTTGTACTTGTAAAGAATGAAAAGAAAAATATTTATTCTTGTAAAAGAAAAATTATTTATGGGTTTCTTGCCCATGGTCCTAGGTTGTGCACCCATTGAATGCTCTAGGGAGTCAAGGTCAAAGTTAAAATGTAAAACCCCTTAAAGAGATCTTGTATCAATGTAAAGATAAATATTTTATGTCATGAAAATATCTAGATACTGCCCAAGAGATCAGGTCGGCTAGCCCTAAGGGTTGGCCTAGAAGAGGCTTAAGGATCCACTCAATCGACTATATATTGGAGAGGAATTCGTCCTCCAAAGATGTACTTCGACTTTCTCAAGATAATTTCTAAGGTAGAATAGAAGTACAAATAGAAGGAAGAAAGGCAGCGAAATCTGGAAGATTATTCTGATCTTGAAGTTTTCGTTTCTCTCTCCTGGACAACCAAATTCTCTGAAGAAGATCAGATCTGAAATTGTGAAGTGAGGAACAAACTTTGTTTGGGCAACCGACTTGATCTCTTGGTGGATGGTCTAGTGTCTTGGTCTTGGAGGTCATCATTGGAAATTCTATAATAAGTTCTCTGGATTTTCCTCTCTAGGAGAGTTTTTGGCCTCGACTTACTACCTACGTCTGGTGTTCTTTTGTTTGCATTGTGATCTTCTAGTTGGCATTTGTCTTGATGAAGAACAAAACTAATTAATAATGCTAATTCTCCAATAAAGCTCACAAAAAAATGTCAATAATTGCAGGGAAATCAATTTAATCATAACCCTAACTAACTGCCCTAGATTTCTCAACATGGTATCAGAGCTAGGGCTTCAAAAATAGTGGGCAAAGAGAAGATCAGTTTGATACGAATTATACCTCAAGAAGATCAGGTTCTCTCTACCGAATTTGTGAAGATAAAAAGAAGAAGTTCTGGGAAATTTTTCAAACTCTAATTGTTGAGAGTAGGCTATAGGTCTTTTCAAAGATAATGAAGGTATCTGGTGAGCACCTTAACTCTAGTTTAAAATACTGAATGATTAAGGCATCAACCATCTCAAGGCCGCACTCATTGATACAAGAAGCAAAAATTAAAGGGTGGTTTTTTAAGATTTGCAAAAATCTCGGAACTCCAAGCTAGCTTTACATCTCTGATAGAGTATTGAAAGATGTCTCTATTCCTATAGCATTTTTCAAAAGTGTAAGATACAAATCCTCACCATACTCCTGAAGAGATCCGAGAAGTGAAAGACTATTCCTAAGCATAAATCTTACGTTCAATCCGTTATGAAGAATCGAAGCTCTGAAGCATTTTAAAATTTAGTACCTTTATTCATTAGAAGGAATTTTTGAGCACTATCACTGTTTAAAGAAAACTCCAATCATCTAATGGAAGGAACCGAGTTGTGAGTCCTGTTTGTCCAAGGGATATTTTGAACATAAGATTCGAGCATAATCTCACTATGAGGTAAGAATTACTCACTTAGAATAAAAGAGCTCAATTCGAGCATCAAGGAAAAGCAGCCGAGACTCCTATTATGCTACAGTGCATAGAGAAGAACCTAGATCTAAGGATCATTAAGTTGATCATCTCATATGGTGTTTCTAAGAGAAGGATCCTCACCTTGCTCCCAGTCTTGAGCAATGGATTGGAAATCTGAAGCATCTGTGTATTCTTCAGTGACAAGAGAATTATATTCATATAGTCCGAAGTTAGTGGAGCCAACTCATTGGAAAAACACCTTTGTTTGCAATAACAATAGTGAGTATGGCCCTATTTTGAAATCCTAGTCTTAGGATATAGACATCAGTGAAAAAGGCTATTGGGAAGGAATAGAAGCTATAGGTGGAAGGTGAAGTCACAATTGAGGTGGAATAAGGAGAGCAGTTTGGAAGCAACAAGAGGGTCACAATGTTGTGACAATCCTCTCCTTGAAGGAAGAAGAGCAGTAGTATACTGTTCCTAAGACAAAAATAGAGAAAGGATTTCTTGAGTTATACACCTTGAAGAAACCATGGCATCGGTAATTACAGGTCACTACAGGTTTATAACCAAGAGGCATGTATAATTTTCTTAAGAGTTCAACATACAATAGGGTTTATTGATTGGATAGGATTTGTGAAACCCTTGTCATACAAAAACTCTATTCTTGTTCCCTCATGGTAAACGGAGCCCTAGGTCTTTTAGGGTTTATAAGCAATCTAGTACTCATGAGCGTGGATAAGGTTGGAACCCTTGGTCTAGGATTAACACCTAAGGCCCTAGAAGTACAACCTTTAAAGTCTCATTTTAACCATAGATTGTTAGGTAGATAACATGCTCTTGTTATTATATATTTTGCCTGGGTATACTTGTCAGTGAATATTGCAGGAATAGGAAGCAAAGGAAGATGGATGGGCTGATCCTTTGTTTTGAGAAGCATGATGGAAGGAGGGAACTGTATGAACCCTCGGACCCTCAGTCACTATGATAGGTTCATGATATAACTATGGAACTCTAGGTACCTGGTACATAGCAAGGAGAAATAGAAGGTGAAAAGACCTCTACTATGGTTAAATGATTACAATAAAGTATTGTAATTATGACTGGATGCTTCAAGTTGAAAAGATGGCATCATACTAGAAGCATACCGTTGAAGCAAGAGTTCATGACATCATTAGAGAAGCTTGAAAGAATCGTTGAAGTAGAAGTCTACATGGATGTAGCTGTCATCATATAAAGGAAGTAGCTCTTGGTAACCTCATTAAAACCATATATAGTACATGTGGTTGAAAGAAAGTCATCTAGCATGATAGAAAGAATTCATCATACATTATCATCATGAAAGGAGCATTTGCCGAATGAGGGTAATCCAGATCCTCTGTTGGAATCTTCATTAGAAGGTTCACCTCCACCTGGAAGAAGCAAGTGTCTCACTGATCATTCCACCTTGTTTGGGATCCATTGTTTAGAAGGATGATGGTATATGACAAAGGAATGCAACATGTCGAGATGGTTGAAGTACCTTCAATCAAGGAAGTTGCAAAAGGAAGACTAGATGACCAAAGGAGAAAACAGGTATATTTAAATCATGTCATCATATAATTACATATATCATGGGTAAATGATCTACCTTGAGAGCATTATCAAGGATCTCTTCCTTTAAAAAGATGCATGAAAGCATGGTTCACATATTGACAAGACTAAATCAACGTAATATGTCCTCATATGGTATATGAAGTGGTTGACAAAGATGAAGGAACAATGAGTTCCTGAAATGTGAACAAAGAAATAAGAGATTGTGAAAGATGCAACTATGTTCACAGGAAGCCAACATCCAACGAATAAGAATTTATCATGACATCTGCATAGAGAAGATGACTGTGATAAGGTTTGTAAGGAAAGGAGACCCTTGACATATGAAGTTTTGGAGATGTGTTTATGAATGTGTAGGATGTTGCAGGTAAGCAAGATGTCATGATGAAAGGTCATCACAAAAGGTAACTTTGATTTGATGTCCATTTTTTATTATTTTTGAACAACATTTTGATAGGTTGATATAGGGCTACTGAAAAGAGAGTTGTAGATGTCACCTACAACTAGCACTCATGTGGTTGGATGAAATATCCTGAAGGAAACATGACGTGGAAATGTAGATATATGAAGGAAAGCTAGATGTGGACTAGAAGACCACTTTCCGCTGAAGAAAAGGATGACATGACTGACATTACTCATGAAGGAAAGTGATGGATGACCAGTGCCCTACAAAGAAAATATGAAGGCTCCGTAATAATGAAGAAGAAATTCATGACACCAAAAGGAGGAGCCCTACAAGCAGCTATAGGTCCCATGATCTCCACCAAAGAATAGATAGCTGCTGCTGGAACCAAGTCCTTGGTTAAGAGGGAGCTTAGACAAGTCCCGGATGAGAGGGAATTGTTGAGAAATCTAGGGGCAACAAGTATATGAGATTTCTCTTTCTTTGATAACTGCTTGTGATGTATTTTTACTTAACTTGATTATCTTCTTCTTTCACTTGATTATTATTAGTATTCTCTTCATCAAACATCTACCAAACCATAAAGAACAATGAGACAAAGGACACAAGATATAGGCGATCAACCAGGGCCAAAACCTCTCCAACTAAGAAGGAAACACGCAAGAATTCTTCTCTTCTTATAGAATCTTCAATTGATGAATTCCAAGACTTATGACCCTTGACCCAAACCCTCTAAGACCAAGTCAAAGCTTTCTTCCTTAAAGAGCTTTCCTTCCAACAACTTTTACAATTTCAACCTCCCAACAGATTCTTTTGCAACTTGTACCTGCCCAACAGGTTCTTCTACAACTTTGACTTGCCCAACAATTTCTTTTGCAACCTTGACTTGCCTACATATTCTTTTGCAATTTCGACCTCCCCAACAAATTCCTCTGGAACTTCGACCTGCCCAGCAAATTCTTTTGGAACATCGACCCAATTGTTTCTTCCTAGCACTTCAACTTGCCTAACAACACTTCGACTTCCTAGCAACACTTCAAAACCCTAACACAAGAGAGAGAGAGAGGCCCAAAACTTCAATCTTGCTTTTCTTCTCCTTTTTCGTCCTTTTCTAGCTTCTATCTTGAGGAGATCAAACTTGCTTGAGTGAGTGTGCTAATGAGGTCAAGTTCCTTATTATTTGGCTTTTGAGGGGTACGAATTGCTTTCTTTAGGCCGACTTGTCCACTTGGGTAAGCTGACTTGATGACAAGGTTTTGGAGGGTCTTTTAACTCTATTTTGACTCAAATAAGTTTTTCTTTTCAATATGTAACATGCCCAAAAGGGTCTTTCATACATGACAATGCCTCATTTGACTTGTAGACTCAATAACAAGCCATAGAAGCACTCAATGGGTGGTTGACCTAAAAATAAATTTCCCTTGAGCATGAAACCCATGCCTCAAGAATAACAATAATAAATTTATTTTTCTCTTTTCATTAAATACATAAAATCATGGCTACATATGTCATTATGAAGACCGAACTTGGTTACATATTTCATCACTTCCTCTTAACTAGGGAGGTATTCATAATTCATACAAGGTACTTGGACATTCGCAATCTGAAGAATTCTCATAAGAAGAGTCGGATTGGTAACCCATCTATTTAGCATCATATCATCCAACATTGTCTCATAGCAAGGCCTTGATTAACAACTCTATATCTCCACAAGATCAGAGCACAACGCTGGCGAGACCAATGATTTATAGACACCATCATAATTGTCTCTTAAGGAACATACCCCACCTGGGTGTTCACAGGGTATGTTTGATCCAGATTCGCTCAACGACTGGAATTAACCAAGATTTTTTACTTCTGTGATGTTAGTAGAATTGCATGTGAAAAAGTATGAAAAACCACATGTGCATACTTTAAAGAAGAGGAAACATAAAGGCAACCATCAAATCAAAGAATAGACACAACTTGATAACGGAGTTCACCTAGTGTGGGTTACATCTTCGGGCTTGGAGTCAAGAGTGGTGAGACCACTTCATTAAATGCTGCAAAAATGATGACGAGTACATGATATAATCTATGTCAATATGAGGAAGAACTCCCTTAACTAGAGTGACATGTCTCTCCACGATACGTTCTCCTATAAGAACTCTCACTCATATAAGCTCTCTTTCAGCATGACAAGATATCAAACTCTCACATGAAGTGGCATACAAGGATCCCCCAACAAAGTGGCAAACAAAGATGTCAACATCAAATCATCATCTCAGCAAAAATCAAAAGAAGACATCGCATCAATGGATCTTATACCTCCACTTCTGGGGATGGCCTAAAAATGCACGCCTTTGTTGAAGAAATAAACTTCACGGTTGAATTCCTAGCGAAAAATCGTGAAATCTAACTGTAAATATGACCCCTTTTTGACTCGGTCAATTCTAGGCTCCCCCTCAAAGAATCTGTAAAGATTCTCTTTTGCGGGTGACTGAAATTTGCTGCTCAGACGAAGAAATTGATCACACCATCTTGTTCTTTGCGAAAAACCGAAAAAAATGAGTATAAAGTCGGCCTGGTTTTGAAACTCTCATTTTTGGGCCTCTAAGGAATCTTTCAGATTCTGTGCAGATTCTTGCATCAAGGTTCCACCTTCATGGTTTTGCCATCAACAATTTGTCTCTAGAAAATTTGCTACTCAGATCTAAAAACTATCTGCACCATCAGACTCTTGGTGAAATTTTGAGTAATTTGAGTATAAAGTTGGCATATTTCTGACACTTTCAAAGTTTAGCCTCCAAGGGAATCTAAAGATTCCTCAACATTCTGCGAAAAAGAATATTCCTGCAAAGGTTCCCTCTGTCTCGAAATTTGCGCCATCAGGATTTTGACCTGGATCTGCGTTAGGGTTCCACGCCATGGGTTTTGTTCTCTCTGCGTTGAGTTTCGCCTCCTCTCTACCCCCGGTCGAATGCCGTTGAGTTTCGCCTCCTCTCTACCCCCGGTCGAATGGTGAATTTTGGGTTTTTATAATAACCTGTGCGTGGATAAAACAAGGATTGGCCACTTGGGCCATTGCTGCCAGCTGGTGTTGCTAAGTTTAGCAGGGTAGTACTGATTTTGGGTAGCATCGATGTGCTCTAGCCATGAAATTTGGTGGAGAGGCTAAGGCACATGAGATCTCCAAGACCTAGAAATCGTTTGGAGAAATTCCACCAGGATGAAGGGATATTAAAATAATTAATATTTTTAATGAGTTCCTAAGCCTAAACTTAGGAAAGAAAATATTAATGTGTATTAATATAAAATGGGTGAGAAAGTTCTAAGTGACGAGGATCAAGCCAGCTCTAATCTTCGATGTTGATTGGGGACTTAATTTCGATTGTTGAATCATCAATGGGAAAAGTATAAGAGTAGGCTTGAGGGTCAGTTGGAGATACACTAAGAGAGATTAAGAATTTGATTTTTTAGGGCAAGGTTTGCTGAGGAAATCGAGTTAGTGATTAGAGTTGCAGCGAGGGGCAGTTCAACAAGGGATTTTCATCCGAGGCTGAAGAATACATAGCAGAGAGGTAGCACAGTGCCGGGAGAGACATCGTAGGCCCTAGAAAAGTTGATGCAGAGGCCGTAGAGTTGACGCAGAGGCCACTAGGCCTTAGAGGTAGCACCGAGGAAATTCTGTGGGGCAGACTGGGAGCAAATTCTGAGCCGGGAAAGGGTGACGCAGCTCCTTGAGGAGTGACGTAGTTCTTGAGCAGTGCTTGGAGCAGCTTTCGCTGTCCAACATAAGGAACAACTGAAGTCATTATGGGGTTTGATCATCCGGTTGCTAATTTGCCAAAATATCTGTCTCTGGATAGAGGTACTATTGCCAGGGATATTCTTTGTTGCGTGAGCCATTTTTGGCACCCTAGTTGTATTCACGAAATTTGCTTAATAATACAAACCCTCTATATGTTGCACCGGTTTCTTGAATTGGGTTTTTTCGAGGACGATTGTCCAAAAATAACGGTGTCCCTTGTGTTATTGTCTCAATTTATTTTAGTGCATGATCTGTATATTTGTGAAGGCTGTGATAGTGTTTACTTCGATGTTTATGCAATTAAATAACCTGTTAATGTAAAGAACAAGTAGGAGATTGTAAACCAGTAATTGCAGTAGGGGTTTCTGATGTGTTAGATTCAGGAATTTTCATAGGGAGGTCGGTAGTTCTAACCCCCCGCTCGACCACATATAAAAAATTTGTTTTTTTTTGGTGGTCATTGAAATATGAGGTTGGCGTTTTATATTTGGGTGCTGGTAATGATATGGGGCCTCCACATGGGGCAGGTCGGCCCACGTGGCTGGTGTGGGTTCGATATCCATTGGCCTTCCTATATATGGCTGCCATTGTATAGTGGCGAGCTCTTGGGTCAGAGCCGTGGGCTCAGACCCTTGTATATATATTATATATATTTAACATTGCAAAAGTTGGGGGTTGGGTGGGTCCACTTGCCCTTTTTTAATAATTTTTGATTTGACCCAGGCAAATAGGTTGACTTCCATATTTTTAGGGGTCATTGGCAGAATTAAGTAGGTGACAACTTTGCTATTACCGTCTGCTAGAAACCATTGTTGTAAAGTGTCAATTTGTTGCCTCGTTAGTGGTCGCCAAATTTGGCTAGGCTCCAAATTTAGTTGGCGCTTTGCCAAATTTAGCTAATGGGCCAAGTTGACCAAAAATTTGACTGACCATAGCTTTGACATACGATGTCAAAATGACGTGTCGTTTGCGTCGTTGAAAAGCTTGTGACGAACTCTTCGATATGACCTTGGTTTCACTACAATCCAACAACTTTGATTTTTGAGCCTTTCCTAAGCCCTCCTTTATTTCAGAGTCTTTGTACTCCCTCATCTGCGCAACAAGTGCCCTAACAGGCCACGCTTCCTTCTCCTTCACCTTTGTTCTTCGGAGCCATAATTGATGAACCGACACCTGTATTCTATGCAAACCTGTAGTACAATTTTGCAAAATGCATGCCCCTTTACAAGGCCGAACATGACCCAAGCAAAACCTCCCATATTTGCCAAGAGTTTATAGCACACTCTTTGGTCAAGTTTACATCAGACTCATAACAGAAACCAATAACCCAACTATAAACAAAAAGGCTAAAATCATCATCATTTTGCTTTCATAAGTGATGGAAAACACATCATCACTTTTACAATCATTTCGCAACATATGATTTACAATAATATGGCCATGATCAACTACTTATAAATCCCCATTTCTTGCCCAACTAAGTTACTGGGTCCTCTTCCTGTAGCTGCTTCTTTCGTTGATCAACTTTATTGATTGGTCCTTCTTTCTTCACGGGTTCTTTTTGGCCTTCCTTCAGTCGTTGCTCTGGATGGAGCTCCCAACATGTAGCTCTTTGATGCCCATGCTTGTTGCAATGACTGGAAAAATTCTTCTTCCTCCAGACCTGCTTGACCTTCTTCGTTCCCTGATGCGGAGAAGGCCTTTCACATCTTCTCCTCTTTCTTGTTGCCATTCTTTTCCAACACTTGGCACCGACATGGTTATACAAGCCACAAAAAGTACATGGTTTCTATGCCACAAGTTCTGCTCATCATTAATCTTCTTGTAATCAAAATGAACACGAGACCTTTTATACCTTGCATGGTTGTCTCTTGTGCGAGCTTGGCAAGATATACTTGCCTCGACTCTTCTTTTGCAATGCTCACAATCACGGGATGATTGTGATGTATTTTCAGCATCCTTTTTTCTTGATGGTTTCAGCAATGGCTTTGAAGCTTCTGCTGCCTTCAAACACTCTCCTTTAGTGTCCCCCAAACTTGCGAATCGAGGCCTTTGTACAAGCCTCAATGGTTGAGTCATTCTTGGGCCACTAACACTAAGTCCTCGTCTTTTATACCCCATCTTGGTAAGGAGTTTCATGCCGTTTCCTGAAATGGGTACCTCAAGGCTTCCAACAGAAATAACATCATGTGAAAATGAAACTGAAGGATTACCAACGCTATTTACCTCTGTTGTTGATTCTGAAGTAGGTGATGATGGCTTCGCTAAGCCTTCGTTGCACTTCAACTTTTCCAAGGCCTCTTCCGTGGCTTGTAATTGAAACTGCAATCTCTGTTTCTCCTCTTCTACTTCTTGTATATTGATTTGGGGTAGCATCGGATGTGCTCTAGCCACGAAATTTGGTGGAGAGGTTGGGGCACATGAGGTCTCCAAAGTCCAAATACCTAGAAATGGTTTGGGCAGATTCTAAACGGATCAAGAGATATTAAAATAATTAATATTTTTAATTCCCTAAGTCTAAACTTAGGGAAAAATAAAAATTTTAGTGTGTATTAATATGAATCTGTGTTAGAATGGTCCAAAAGACATGGATCAAGCCAGATCTAATCTTAGCCATCAATTAGGGATTTAATCTCAGCCGTTGATATGCCAACAGGAAAGGTATAAGAAGAGGCTTGAGGGTCACTTGGAGAACACACCACAGTGATCAGTCATTCTATTCTTTAGAGCAAGGTTTGCTGAGAGAAATAGAATTAGTGATCGGGAGAGCAGCTGAGGGGCATTGAGTACTGAGAGATAGAGAGGTAGAGATAGTGCCGGGAGAGCAGTAGAGCAGCTAGAGATAGTGACACAAGAGCAGCTAGTGCTCATGCAGGGCCATGCATAGGCAGCTAAGTGTTGCGTAGAGCACCAGAGAGGCTAGCGTATCTGACGCAAAGACCCAGAGAGCTGACACAGGGCCAATGTTGGACTAGGAGAGGCTGACCCAATGCAGATTGGGCAGACGCTGGGGTTTTTGAGCAATTTTGTGCTGAGGAGCTGCTAGAAGGATTATCCGGGGTTTCAAGCAGGAGATTTGTCAAAAAACAAGAGGTATTACTGCCAAGGAAATTCTCTGTTTGGTAGACCAATTTTGGCACCTAGATTGTACTCCGATATTGCTTAATAAGAAAACCCTCAGATCGCTGCACCGATTTTCCCACATTGGGTTTTCCTGGGGACATTGGTCCAAAAATAATGGTGTCATATGGTGTGTTTGTTTTTGTTTCTTTTTAGTTGCTGATCCGTAATATGTTGAGCATGCACTAGTGTTTATTTTCAGTATTACCTTGTAAATAAGTTAATAACTTGTTTAGGAAAATAACAAGTAGGTAGGAATAAATCAGATAAAGTGCATGGAGGGTTTCTAAGTAAACTTAGAAACTTCAACATTGTAGAAGTCTCCTCAATTCAACATTCTCTGCTTGAAGGCTTTGACTGATCTCCTCATTTGAATGATGAGAAGAAGATGAAGAAGAAGAATATTCACTTGAAGATGGAGCATCATCCTCTTTTTTCTCTTTCTGCTTTTCCTCTTTTCCCATTTTCTCCTCATAGTTTGCATACATTATATCTACCATGTGTTCCATCCTAAGGAGGTCCTTGTAGAGATCTTTGTGATCCTCCATTTTCCTTTTTTGTTGCATGCTCAATCTCTAATCATTCACACTTGCAATTCACATCAGTGAGAAGACCGATATGATACCAAACTTGATTCAGATCTTTTCACTTTAATGATGCATATAGAATTGCATTTCAAAGAGCATGTAACCATATGATGCGTACACATAAAATAAATGAATTGAAAAGCAACCATGAGAAAATAAAGGCGCAAACAAGTTGATATCGGAGTTCACCCAGTGTCGGTTATGTCTCCGGGCCTGGTGTCAAGAGTGGGGAGGCCGATTCATTAAATGTTGCAAGATGATGATGAGTACGTCATGTAATCTATGTCAATACAAAGAAGAACTCCCTTAACTAGAGTGGCATGTCTCTCCATGAGACGTTCTCCTATAAGAATTCTCACTCATATAAGCTCTCCTTCAGCATGACAAAATATCAAACTCTCACATGAAGTGGCATACAAGGATCCTCCAACAAAGTGGCAAACAAAAATGTCAACATCAAATCGTCATCTCAGCAAAAATAAAAAATGAGACATGACATCAATGCATCTTATAGCTCCACTTCCGGGGGTGGCCTGAAAATGCACGTCGCTGCTGAAGAAACAAACTACACGGTTGAATTCTTGGCGAAAAATCGTGAAATCTGACTGTAAACTTGACCCCTTTTTGACTTGGTTTATTCTGGGCTCCTCGGGAGTCTCAAAGATTCCTCAAATATTCTCTTCTGCGGGTTGACTGATATTCGATTGCTCAGACAAAGAAACTGATCACACCATCACATTCCTTGCCAAAAATTGAGAAAAATGAGTTTAAAGTCGGCCTGGTTCTGAAACTGTAATTTTCAGGACTCTAGGGAATCTTTCAGATTCTCTGCGGATTCCTGTGTTAAGGATCCACCTTCATTGTTCCGCCCTCAATAGTTGTCTCTGGAAAATCTGTTGCTCAGATTAGAAAATTATTTGCACCATCAGATTCCTAGTGAAATTTAGAGTAACTGAGTATGATGTTGGCATATTTCTGACATTGTCAAAATTTAGCCTCCAAGGGAATCTAAAGATTCCTCAACATTCCACAAAAAGGAATATTCTTGCAAAGATTCCCTTTGTCTTGAAATTCATGCTGTGAGGGTTCCGCTCTGGATTTGCGTCAAGGTTGCACACCATGGGTTCTGTCCTCTCTACGTTGAGTTCTGCCTCCTCTCTACCCCCGGTCGAATGGTGAATTTTGAGTTTTTATAATAACCCGGGGCAGATAAAACAAGGATTGGCCACTTGGACCATTGGTGGCATGGGTAAGCTTGGCGGGGGAGGTCGGCAATTCCAACTCCCTGCCTGACCACATAATTTTTTTTTTGGGTGGCAGTTGAAATATGTCGCTGGGGTTTTATATTTGGGCGGTGGTTATGATATGCAGCTGCCGCATGGGGCGGGCCGACCCACGTGGTTGACGCGGGTTTGATACCCGTCGACCTCCAAATATATGGCTACCGTTGTATAGTGGGCAAGGCCCCGGGCAGAGCCGTGGGCCCCAACCCCTTATAAATTGTTGATTTGGGGTAGCATCGGATGTGCTCTAGCCTCGAAACTTGGTGGAGAGGCTAAGGCACATGAGATCTCCAATAACCAAATATGGTTTGGACAAATTCTAAATAGTTTGAGAGATATTAAAATAATTAATATTTTTAATGGAGTCCCTAAGTCTAAACTTAGGGAAAATAAAATATTAATGTGTATTAATATTAAACTATGTTAGAATGGTCCAAAAGTTATGGATTAAGCCATAATTAATCTTAGCCGTTGATTAGGGACTTAATCTCGGCTGTTGAATTGTCAATGAGAAAAGTATAAAAGGAGGCTTGAGGGTCACTTGGGGAACACACCGAGTTGATCAAGATTTCGATTTTCTGGGGCAGGGTTTGCTGAGGAAGTCGAAAGAGTGATCAGAGCAATGTTTTAAAACTCCGACTCCGACTCCGACTC
This sequence comes from Pinus taeda, assembly GCA_000404065.3. Taxonomy (NCBI): domain Eukaryota; kingdom Viridiplantae; phylum Streptophyta; class Pinopsida; order Pinales; family Pinaceae; genus Pinus; species Pinus taeda. Next base: position 202,419 of record APFE030240970.1, on the reverse strand, counting down.
GGCCGAGTGTCGACTCCGATTCCGACTCGGTATCGACTTGACCAGCTCGATTTCAATGACTCGGTCATTGTAAAAAATACATTAAATATTTATTTTTTATAAAAACACATAATTTTAAAGATTTTCATTCATGTTTCCAAACACACAACATTAGAATATAGATAGAAGACAACATATGATCAAAGTAGGCTCATGAATATATCCATTATATCAAAATGACACCCAGTGCATTGTCCAATACATAGACGATGATGATATAGAGATCAAAACAAAAACACATAACCAAGGAGGTTATAAATGGCCTCTACAACAAAAGTCTGTGACTAGTACTACTGGCTACTGCTAGAGTTGACAACATCATCTGGCTCAGTGTTACTTGGGAGTAGGAGCGAAAGTGGGGAGATAGAGCGAAAACGGGAGCGGGAGCGACATTTTTAGAAGCTCCTGGTTTGGGAGCGAATCCCAGAGGAGTTCAACAACCAATGTCACTAACATCAAGGTACATAGAGGGATTGGTGCTCTTGATTAAATACGAGTTCCATACCCTAATACATGACAAATTTCAATGGAAACATTGCAATCCTCCAATCCTGAAATCCTAAAAAACTGATAAGTCTGCTGGATTTTGAATGAAATCTAAAATTCTACTTTCTCCATACGAAATCCAATGAGGCCGAAACCACTCTCAAACATCCTGAGTCATTTCATGGTAATGTTAAAAATTTAAGTAAAAGGATGAAAATGAAGATTAAGGAGAATGTCTTTTTTACTTTAAGAATTTAACATTACCATGAAATTTGAATAGCATATCAATAGTAGAGAGCATTTGAGTGTGTTAAATAGGGTTTGGGAGGGGGAAATGGACCCCAAATAACATTTAACTAATTCATAAAACACATTGGAGTCCAAACCAATCAGCAAACACTTCAAAATTTCATTAAAAAAATGTCAAATCGTTGTTTTGATGGGGTTACGGGCCGCTGGTTATGACTCGGCCGAGTCAATACGGAAACGGCCGAGTTGGCCGAGTTAGCCATGACTCGGCCAAGTCATTGAATGACTCGGCTGAGTCATGGCTGACTCGGCCTACTGAAATGTTTCCTCCACCGAGTCACATTTCTGGGCAATGAAATGGATCAACTCGACCGTTTCTATTTCGAATCGGCCGAATTTTAAAACTATGATTACATTATGAAGACCGAAACTAGTTACATTTTCAACAAAACACAGATCATCATGAGAGAAGTCGATGATCCAAACAAGGAGAGATGCACTCCTATAAATAAACTTCAAATGGGGTGGAATGGGTGCCTTTGAAGGGGCCCAACCGACTTGTACAAAAGCAGGAGTCAACTGGACAAAGTGGTAACAAATTTAATTTTTAATTTTACTTTTCTTTTATTTTGATGAAAAATACTGACCATGGCTACTATATTTACAACACTCCCTCTTAGCTAAGGTACATTTCATTCTCTCTCAAGCTTAATCTCCCCAACCAATTCATAGGTCTCCCGGCCCACAACCTAAGGGAGAGATCACAAGTACAAGTCTCTCTCTCTCTCTCAGTTAAGATCAATCTCCCCAACCAATCCATAGGTCTCTCGGCTCACATCCTACGGGAGAGATCATTAGTCTCACCATAAGGAAAGATACATAGCATCCAACACATACCAAAAGCCACAACCTTATGGCATCCAAGTCAGTTCCCTACTGACCAATGGGATCAATCAATGAAGCTAAACCAAGCATATGCACAAGGTACATCTCCCTGACCACAAACAAAGTCTCTCGGTCCATGAGCTAAGCTAGGAATCTCTATCTCAAACCCCGACTATATAGTTTCACAGTGCATGACCTATGGGAGAGAACTCGAAATCAGTCTCCCCAACCAATCCATAGGTCTCATAACAACTTCCTCAGGGAGAGATCACAAAATCAATGTCCTCGTCATCATGACCTAAGGGATCATTCTATGCCTCAAAACCAATCTCCCCGACCAGACTTACTGGTTTCCAAATCAATTGACCTAAGGGAGTGATAATCTTCCTGACCAATCCATAGGTCTCACGACAACAACCTACGGAATATTTTCATGATGCTATCAATCAGTGCTCCCTCTCCAAGAGGGTTTCACAACCATCCCAGGCTTCTCAAAGAAGCAAACGTCGACAACATTCTCATCAGCAGAAAAGTATACCATGGTTGAATCCAATAGATAACAATAGGTTGAACACCCAACTATTTATTCAACTTCGGTCGTGGCTTCTCACAGAAGCAAACGTCAGCAACTTGCTCATCAGAAGACATATATACCATGGTTGATTCCAGCACAAGATCAAATAGATCAGCAAATGGCTTGGAAAGTCAAATTGCTTCACAAATCAGTGACATTTGTAGCTGCAACTGAGCTAAATGCAACAAGAACATCCATGTCATTCGAACCAACATAGCACCCAAAAGTGCTCTTCCTTTCTTTAATACATCTAATCCAAATAAATTCAACAATTCCATGCATCAGGTAGTTCAACCAGCCAATCAGAGAATCAACCAAGTCAGCAACAAAGTCTCACAGTTTCTTCAAACTGCCATCATGGAGATGTCCAAGGATTTGTCATCCATTATGCCAAATTTCAACAAGGATTTCATCACGCTCATGCCTTTGCAAAAATAGCTCCCTCTTACAAAGGACAACGAATTCCTCAACCCTTGTCAGAAACATATCATCAATACATAGCAGAAAAATGACGGCCTCATCTTCAGGAGAATTGGATCAGCATCATTCTTCAAGACATCTAGCTAACTTCATCTAGGAAGTCACAACTAGCTTCTTTTTGTCATAGATCAAAAACATGCTTCAATCAGGTTGATCTTGTCTGCGCCCTCAAGTCCAAATCCCATCCAATCACAAGTCTTCTTATCACTTTTTTTTTCCATTCATTTCCAACATTTGCCACAACTTGGCAATCTTGATTATGTACCTACAATCCTCATTAGAAGGCCATGGAAGAACAAATACAACTAAGCAAGATATACAAAGACAAGAGACTCATAATGAAGCAACAAACAAGAAAGTACTTATCTCTTAAGAAAGTGTCAGCTCCCTCTTGACCTTAGCTTTCTCGGATCCAGTCAACCTTGTCCACATCATCAAGGAGTTAATTTTGTTCACATCATCATCAAGGAGTCTATATCATCACTAAGGAGTTGACTTCATCCACATCATCAGTAACAATTAAAAGAAATACAAGACACTTATCTTTTGAGAACGTGTCAGCTCCCTCTTAATCTTAGCCTTCTTGCATCTGAACTGCAAATCAATCTTATCATCAAGATGTCATTTCTTCCGGGAGCTAGGGATTTTCTTTAAAGCAGAATCAATTAATCTATAAGCCCTAGGTTTTCATCTCCAACCTTAGATAGGGTTATCAACTGGTTTAGCTAGGGTTTAGACTCTAAACCCTAAAATTTCTTCAAGCTTAGTCTAGGGTTTACAAACCCACTCATCCTTGCATTCTTTTTCAACTTCATCATTCTCAACATCAACAACCCTAAGGTTTCAAAAAACATTCCTAGAATCTGGCCAAGACATCCAATCTTTTAAACCCTAGTTGTTGCAATCTCATCAAGTCTCAACCATTCTGCAAGATATTAGAACATGTATTCTGCTCATAATTTGCTCAAACTTCAAGCTTTGAAACCATGTTGAGAATCCAAGTACAATGTAGTTTAACACTAATTCCTCTCCTTGATAATTACTTGTGAATATTAGATGTCTCCTTATTACTTCTTATGCCTTCTTCATTAAGCAATTATAAAATTGTTCAAAACATAAAGATCACATTGGGACAAGAGACACCACAAATTAGGCCAAAGGCTAGGGCAAAATCCACAAGGGGAAAACTTAATAGTCCTTCTCTTATAGAATTAGATCAAAATGAGAGATATCTAAGAACAAGACCAAACCACCACCAAGATACCAAGTCAAGCCCTCCTCCAAGTCTCGTCCAAAAGTCAAAGTGAACGTTGGTCAAACTCCTTCAAATCTAGTCAAACTCAAAATTTTGGTCTTGTACTAGAGGCTGAATTTCAGCAATTGCCTCAGAAAATTCAACCCTTTTCCATAGAAATTTTGTCCACACATGTAAGCTATAATAGGGTACAAATTTTGGAATCCTTTTTGTGTTTTGACTTCCTTCTCTCTCCTTTGACTTTGACTTTCTTCTTCGTTAGGTGCAAAAGATACTATGTGATGTGTTAAATGAATGAGCTATCCAAGAGGTCGAATTGTCTCCTATCTATAGTTGTCCAGGAGGATCGAATAGGTGCCACTTGGAGGGCTAGGCCGACTTTTCCAACGAGGGCCAACTTGGTCATCTTGTGGGCTTATGACTCAAAAATCAAATTCAAAATCACTTTTTTTACAAATGGCCATATGGGACATGACTCAAAGAAATTTTTCTGACTCAAAATAGATTCTTTTGACTCACATGAAGAACATGCTCCGACAAAAATATAAATATAATAAATACATCAATGATAAATTTACATTATGAAGATCGAACCTAGTTACAACTTCAACATGGCCTTCTTGTTTCTTGGTGAAAATGTGATACATGGAGTATTCCTATTTATTGGAGCTAGTTTCTTGACTTTGGAGAAGAGTTATTGGATCAATAAAGGATTGTTGATGCATATTGTCTTGTAAGAGAAGTTATTTATTGATTTTTTTCTAGTTTACTGTCTAGCGTATGGAATAAATTGATGATCTATGTTTTTTCTATTGTGCCCTAATTTGTTGAAAATCAATTGCATAGGAACTAGGTCTCATTATTGTACGCATTACTCATGTATGATATGTGAATGGAAATCCCCTTGGTGAATTTTGATTATAGCTCTCCCAAGTGACCTTGATCCCTCACAAAGGCAATAGTTAGGGTTTGTGCTAGGGCATCAAACATCATTACTCCATTGCAAGTTATAGCTTACCTTAAGAATCCATAGACTCCATCCACCCAAGGACTAGGCACTGGCCATGTCAAGTTTGTCATAAAGTCATCTTTTACCCACAAATTAATTTTTTCTCTTGCTTTCTCTAGTTCGACCCTCTTAAGGCCAAACGACCCAATTAGGGCTCAGTGCGAATTGGCTAGGAAGAGAATTTTTGGGTCTTGGAAGGTCTCAACATCAAGGATTGTAGTGGTTGCCTCAAAATCATTCCCCTTGGTGGCCATTCCTTACATTTTCATCCATAATTTCTCTTGCCCTAGTTAATTTCCCTAGGATAAAATCCTAGTTTGGTTAAAGCTTCAACTTGAGGGCTTGTGAAAGGTTTCATGTGCCTTTACCTTGCTAATAATCATTATTGGAAACCTTTTCTTTACACCTTGATCTTAGGACATTCACTTTTCCAAGATATATTGAAACCCAAGGTCTAGTGTGCCATATTGTTGACTTTTCTAAAGGAAGCACATTGTCTCTTTTCCACCACTTGAACCTTGTCCTTAAATTGATTCCTCCCTTGGAATTCTTCTAGTCGCATTATACCTTTAAGCATAGAACATTTCCTAGGTGACCTACCTAACGAGACTCCTTCCATTGGTGAAAATCCATAGAGAGCAGGGGGTAGTAGATGTGGTGACAGTGGGCTACTACCTCATTGTTGTCACATTATCTAGTGATTACCTTGTAGAGTACCACTCCACAAGGCCTGCTAGATTTTGCTGCAACAAGCCTTAAATTTACTGGCACTCTAAACTCCAAACACATAGCTCAAGCATGCAGCCCCAACGAAACTTGGCTCACCAACCTAGACGGAGATATGCACAATATAATACGAGGGTATTCATGGGTGTAACAAAAGGCACTACAGAGAGACATCCTTGTCAATTAGTAAGGAGCTCCAACTGGACAAACTAGAAGGCATATTCTCTTGGATGTACCTTCACTAAGGCTGGTAAAAGGTTCAATTTATGGTGCAAGGAAAATATAGGGAGTGCAATATTTCAAGGAGATTGGATATTGACTCTCCCCTAACTAGTACTAGGAATGACAGCGTGAAGAATCAAAACCAACAAAATGAAAGGTAGTGCTGTGCATTTTTGAGTTTTAAAATTTGTCCACAACCATATGTTCCTCATGGTGGAAGGAATGTGTCCAAAGTTGGATAGTGAATTTCCTCAATCATCTCTTATGTTGCATAGTAAAACCAGACAGCTGCAAATTGAGATTGCCTAAATGTATGGTTAGGATAAATGTTGTACTACATAAATATGACACAAATGCCCAGTTTTTGTAAAAGAAAAATGAAACATATGAAACAATAAGTAATTTAATCGAAAATTGTAAGTGCCATGGCAATTTAAAAGTGTAATTTCCATTCTGCTTTAACAGAATAACAATTTTTATTTGGAGCAAAGAAGTTCTTTATTTGAAATATCATTTCATCATGTATAGGATAACAATTATTTTTATCAATTTTCTCACTTTGAGTTTCATTCCACTTAGATGATTTTTGTAATTATTATTAATATAATTCATATAAGAATAATAAATGTAAATATAAATATAATAATAATTAATTAACTAATAGTTAGTTAGTTAGTAATGAAGAGGCATGCATTAGAGACATGACCATTCATAAAAAGGCACCTGCCTAGGTATATAAGTGGGCTCTCATTGTAATCATTACACATATCTTTTATACATTCAACAATTCTTATATACAATTACTACTTGTCCTACGATGGATATTTACATATTTCAGTTCTTTTGAATTATTCTGCTACGTATATGAACTTTGTTTGTTACATTGATATCAGAGCCACATTGGTTGATCCCGGCCTTTGGCCATCAACTCATCGTCAACTTGGTTGTTGTCGTAATCGAAGCGTTTCGCTATAAGAGTTTTTGGAATTTCTCCATACTGCAAACTCGTGATTTAGGATTTTGGTCATACAGTCAAAAAAAAGAATAAAAAACAATATATATTAAGAGAAAATAAAAAGTCGAAAATTAAATATATATATATATATATTGAAAAAAAAGGAAATTATCTTAAAAAAAAATATTTAAAAAATAAAAATAAAAACATTTAAATATATATATATATATAAACAAGCACAGTTGTCGGGCCCACAACTTCCCGTCATCATCGTTGACATCCACCCGACCATCTGCCCTGCTCTGATCGCTGCTCAAACCACCCACTAGACTGTAGCCGCAACGGCTTGACAACAATAAACGGCCCAACAGCGACCAATTTTGTCAATCCTCCTGTCGTCCACCGCACCATACCACTACCAACAACCACAGCCAACCGACAGTCGGTTGTCCCATCCACCACATTCACCAGCTGCTAACAAGCATAGCCAAACATCGCCTATTTGCTTGGCCCAACGAAATCAAACGACCTGTTGTAGTTGTTTATCCATACATGCAATTAACTAATCTACCATACATACACAATACGTATCAACATTGTGAATTGGAGTCGTTGTTGTTAGATTGACTGAGGCAGTAATCAAAGGAAATAATTTATGTCAGTTGGTTTAGACCATTTAAAGTCCACAACCATCCATATGATGAATTACAAAGACTGTTGAAAACAAGTTTGAAAGGGTCGCAACCAATCAATCTAAGATTTATGTAAATCAAAAACGAATGTTCAAACAAGAAAGTCGTTAACCTTGGAGAGTGTTTATATATTAAACGTATAAAAAAAGGGCATGGGAGTTTAAAATTTTATTAAAACTTTAATTAAGGTTTAAGAGCTAACCTTTTTTAAAATATATACACGAATTATTGAAAAAGGAAATATATTAATATATTAAAATATTTTATAAGGGTATCCAACCATATTTAAAAAAGGGTATTATAAAATTAATATTTCTCATAAAATAGGAAGCCATAAAGTATAGAAGGAAAAGTTATTTAAAAAAAAGGAGAAGGTATTATTATAGAGGAAGAGAGTAATTTTAAAAACAGGGTTAGTAAAATTAAAATATTAAAAAAAAAAAGAGGAAGTGTTTAGCATTAAACCCTAAACTCGAAAAAGGCAATATACAATCAATTGTTGTAGGAACAATGAATTATAATCAGCAAATGAAAAAAAAGGAAAAATGAGTCCTGTAACAAAGTCAACATTTTGGACTAAATGTCCATTTTGTCTAAACGATATATATTATATATATATATATATATATATATATATATATATATTCAAAAAAATTGCAAATTAAGTTGTCCAACGTGCAGAAGATTATTTAGTACGAAAGATGTCAAGATAATAAGCAGATGCAAATGAAAAGATTAAAGGAAGAATGCGCAGAACTACAACAAAACAACGAAGCATCTAAAATGAGATATAAAGATCTCGAAAATCGGCTTTATGAAGAATCAATAAAAAGTAATGAAGAAATTTGGCGTCTAAGGGACCATAATAAAAAATTAGTTGAGAAGGTCAAGAAGTCCAAAGATATTAGAAAAAAATTAGAAAAAGAAAATGAATGTCTCGAGAAGAAATTCAACAAGAATCTATCGGACAAGGAAGAAGAAAAATTGTGTTTAAAAACCCATAATCAAAGGTTATTAGAACAAATCAAAAATTTAAAAGATGAGAAAGACACTAAGAATAAAGTCAACAATCCAGAAAGCGAAGAGCTCTTACGTCTAAGAAATCATAACCAAGCCCTACTTACGCAAATAAAGAAGCTTAAAAGTGACAAGAAGTCACTAAATGACAAGTTGGAACAACTTACTCAAGAATAAGTATTGAAGTCTCCAGCGATAACAATCCAAGTTGAAGATAAAGGAACAAAGACTGATCCAGTCAATATCACAACTCAAGAAGAGGATAAATTAATTGAAGTGAAGACGTACTCAGAAGTTGCAGTCCAAACAACAAAAGTTTCAAGTGAAAATCTCACAAATAATCAAGAATTTCTGAACTTAAAAGAAGTCAAATACCCCCAATAAACAATAAATCGCCACAAACAAATTAGGGCGAGATCAAACTACAAGAACTCCTTATCGACATCCAAACCACTAGAGTAGACAACTAAGTCAATCTACATATTTGAACCATTAGGACAGAAGAAACAGATTTATGTTCCAAGAAATACCGAAGTTTGTAGAAACTAGTCCTATGATAACAATCCATTACAAAATTCTAGTGATCAGAAGATTCCACAGAATATTAATCTAGGATGGTCAGATCCATTCTCAATTCGACAATTTTGTTTATCACTCAAAGGATCATATTATCTTGTATCAACGAAGATGAAAGTTTCGAGACGAGAAGATATTCAAAACAAGAAAAGAGATCTAGCCCTTTCATCAGTTAGCTTTGAAGACAAAGCTTTTTGAAGCAAAGGGCAATGCTATGAATATAATTCATATAAGAATAATAAATGTAAATATAAATATAATAATAATAATTAATAATTAATTAACTAATACTTAATTAGTTAGTAATGAAGAGGCATGTCTTAAAGACATGATCATTCATAAAAATGCACTTACCGAGGTAAATAAGCAGGCCCTCATTGTAATCATTACACACATCTTTTATACATTCAACAATTCTTATATACAATTACTACTTGTCCTACGATGGATACTTACATATTTCAGTTCTTCTGAATTATTCAGTTGCGTATACGAACTTTGTTCGTTACAATTTCTATTGCATATAATATAAACATGCGTTGTTATCCATTCAGTAATATTTAACGAATATCACATATCTCAAAAATGTTTGTGAAGAGTTGTTAAAATTGGTAACTAGGGCCAAATTCCACTTTGGACAACTCATTTGATGGAGATAATGATTGCATTGAATTCCTCTTTTCGAGAGGACCAAAATCAACGTAAAGATCATCAAATTTGGATAAGGGAAAATATGTTTTTTGAGGTCAAGCGACACATGCAAATTGTCAACGTCTGCCACATCATCATGTAGGCTCATGAAGCCCAATGGACATGTCACTTCACCCTCAACGACTTGTATAAATATAAGTGACCTCCAACCTCAATTGGCACCTAAATCACTCACACATTCTTCTCTCTCCTCCTCTCATTGGTTTGTACAACTATTGGGCATATCTTTTCTCTCACATGTGTGGCAAGGAGGATGAATTTCAGGATAGAATTACAGGGCCGAAAATTTAAGAATTCTCTTGCAGTTTGACCAGTGTTGTCTTTGACTTTCTAGGCAAAATTTGAGTTCGATATTCTGGGCAGTTTTCTATTTGGGCAGGTTGTACCATTTGGCAAAGAAACTGAGGCAATATGGGAACTTTGACTGCAGAGATAAATTGCAGGTTGACCACAGATTTCCAGGACAGAATTTGACCATGTTTTGGGCTAACTTTGACCACCTGTTCACGCTGAGTTTGAATGCCTTTGACTGAGATTCAAATGGGATGTTTTGTGTTGTGTTGACCATATTTGACATTCTGGTTAGGGTTGAATTTGACTGTAGTTGACTGCAGATTTGTCCGGGTTGTTTTGACTTTGATTTGGCAAATCAATTTTGACTTTTTCTACTCTCTCTCTGCTAAAGATTTGATATAATAATAAGAAGAATTGATCAAAGGGTTTTCCCCATCTTGGGATTTTTCCCTAGCAACCACCAAATTTCGTGTCCTCTTGTCTTGGCTTGTCTTTTGTATTTTATTATTCATGTTCTATCTACAATCACTACCAATGTGATTTATGGTTAATGTGATTGCTATTGGAAAATTAAATTGGAAATTGTCATTGGGATGCTAAAGGACATTGAAGTAATTGTGTTAAGCATAGAACATACCATTGTTAACTAAAACTAACATGGGATCAGAGCCCAAGTGAGGACAAAGCCCAAGCAAGAGAGATTAAAGCAATCACTAAGAGAGATCTGTTGGGCAAACTATTGGATAAGCCTCACCGAGTTTTACATCTTACTTCAAAACTAAGGATAAGCTCAAAGACAAATCTGACTATCATGCAAGGAAGATGACTTTGGACTTGATTTTGGAAGAGCATGAGGAAAAGTGGTGTAGCCTCCTTCAAACGCACCTGCTGCTGCGAAGACGAAATATAAGAAAGGTGGAGTCAAAGCTAAGAAAATTATCATAGACTCCATTCAAAAGCATTTGGTTGCCTATATTTCTAATTTGGGAACATCTAAGGACATTTATGATAAGTTGGTTAGGATGTTCAAAGTTAACCATGCAAATCAAATCCTCTTTCTCAAGAACAAGTTGAAGGACATCAAGATGGATAAAGGAGAGTCTATCCAATCCTATTTCATGAGAATAACACAAATCAAGAATGACCTACTACCTATTGGAGAATTTATTGCTGACAGGAAGCTCACTCTCATTGCACTTGGAGGTCTTCCAAGATCATGGGATGTGTTTAACACCACCATTCTCAATAATGACATGATACCTAGTTTCGATGAATTATTGGCTCGATGCACTCAAGAGGAGATGAGGAAGATGGAGAGAGACAAACCCTCGAATGGAAATGAACCTACTCCTTTCTCCACTAATGCAAAGAGGAAAAATAATGTTGGTCCAAGGAGACAGGGTTAAGGAATAAACAAGGGATTCAAAGAAGGAAGAAGAGGAAGGTACTACTTTTGCAACAGGTTCGGACACTATGCTAGAGAGTGTCCTCACAAGAAGAATACTCCAAGGGATAACAACAACAATAACAATTTCAAGGGCAATGGAAATCAAAGGAACAACAAGTTCAACAACAAAGGAAAGAAGAAGGCTCTCGTTGCTCGAAATGGAAATGGTTAACCTCCCAAAAGGACAAGAAATACCAAGTATGATGAAAGTAATGTTGTATAAAAAAACGAGCTTTATCTTATTTCTGCTCTATCTACTACCTCTCCTCCAGATACTTAAGATCATTAGCTGATTGAGAGTGGAGCCTCAAGGCACTTCAGTAGGTACAAGGAGGCCCTCTCAAATTTGGTTGAAAACAAGACTAGTTTGAAGATCATACTTGGAGATAATGCCACCTACCCTATAAAAGGGATAGGTAGTTAAGTAGCCCCTTTGTGATCGTCGATAGCGATACATATATATGCGCACCAACATTGCAATATAAGTTAATATATGATCGCATCTGTCGCATATCGCAAGCCATAAGGCCTTGCCACATTGGAAGCGCTGACTGTGATAAGGCTATGGACCCGACGGGCATATTAACTATGGTTTAATACCATATCGCATCTGGTCCATCGGAGCAATGGAGGATCGGTAGTCAACTATCGGCGGAGTCATGGGTGCGATATATAAAGGACCCGCAGGAGTCACTAATCGTCGGTTGCGATTTAAGCTGCGGACCCAATACAGTTTAGATGTGGGTTTAATATTGCTTGAAGTTCGTCCCTTAGTCTTTTGACTAGCTTTTCTCATATTCTTTGTGTAATTAAATATTTGGCTTGCGCGGGATGTTTTAGGCCAAAAGGCTTATGATAATTGTTCCAATGGTTCAGGTGGCTGAATGTTAGTTAAGTGGGGTGAATCATGGTGATAGTGATTGCGATTTGGATGTGGTTTTCCATTAAGCTATGCCGACTCTACGTATGCCTGCCATCATTAAAAAAGGAGAGCGTTGTTACAAGTTTTTGAATGTGTTCTCTATGCATGATTCGGTCCTTACCATTCAATCAACATGTCCTGTGAGTACAAATAGACACAGGACGCCGTAAGCCGGGAAGCTGAAGAAGCAAGCGGGCACAGAGGAAATGACAGCGAGCGTTGAGGAAGCTAAAGGGCCAGCGAAGAGAGGAAATCGATAGACAGAGAAATGAGGAATTAATAAAAGATAGAAAAGCAGAGAACAGTAAGCTGTGAATGCTATTGAAGGCTGTTAAAACGTTGTGGAAAATAAGCTGGAGGAGACAAAGGCAGTGTCAGGATCTAGCAGAACAGAAAGAGGGCCGAAGGGCTAACAAGACAGCAAACAGTCGAAGGGGAGAAGGTGCCAGCAGAGAACATAAGCTTGAACAGGAAGTTGTTCTTTATGCAAAGCTTAGTGCTGCTAACAGTAGACTGACTAAAGCTATGTGAAGACATTATCAAAGAGCATGAAGGTTATTGGAGACTATGTGTGCGCAGTGTGTAGAGTTGTAAAGACTTCTTCATAAGAATATTGGTTGTCATTGATGTTGTAGCTTGGAGACTATAATGAAGCTATAATCAGACAAAACTCAGTAGAGAAGAGTTTTGAGAGAAAAACATTATTATCAAATGAACCTTGACAAGATTGGGTCAGAACCCTTGAGGTTGGTACCTCAGAAGTAAGTTCCTTGGGGCTGGTGTCTCAGAAGAAAGAAGGATAGGAGTCCTTGGGGCTAGTGCCTTAGAAGTAAGAAGGATTGGAGTCCTTGGGGTTGATGCCTCAGAAGTAGGAAGGATAGGAGTCCTTGGGGCTGGTGCCTCAGAAATAAGAAGGATTGGAGTCCTTAGGGTTGATGCCTTAGAAGTAGGAAGGATAGGAGTCCTTGGGGCTGGTGCCTCAGAAGTAGGAAGGATTGGAGTTCTTGGGGCTGTTGTCTCAGGAAATGGAAGGATTGAAGTCCTTGGGAGTTGGTGCTCCTAAGTCCAAGATTGGTGTCTTGGCAAAATAGAGTTGGTGCTCTGGAGGTTGGAACCTCACCAAAGTCTGAATTGGAGCTTGGCGACTGATTGCAACCACTTATATATTATATCTATTTTACTGCAAAGATTATATTAATAAAAGCATTTATTATTGTTGTTCATCTTGTAATCTGAATATAAATTGTTTAACTGGTTAAACAATAGTCGGAAAAAGAAATACTGATTCACCCCCCAGTATTTCCAACAATTGGTATCAAAGCAGGTACCTTCATTCAAAGCTTAACAGCTTGAAGGTTGACCTTTAGAACACAAATGGCGAGGTCAAGGAAGAAATTCTCCAATCCTCCTAAGGATATGTCTCCCTCTACTACTAAAATAGAAGACAATCAATTTGAGGAGGCTCCAAGGCTTAAAGGGAACTTTAATATATGGGAAGCAAGAATGAGGAATTTCTTACAAACTCAAGGCAGTGAAATCTGGAAATCAGTGATTGTTGATAGCAGGATGGATGAGGAATCCAAGGAGTACAATGCAAAAGCAATGAAGGCAATCTTGAATGCGCTACCTGATTCTGTAAAGAACAATCTAGGAAAATGTTCATTAGCAAAGGATATATGGGACAAACTTCATGACCTTCACTCAAAAGGAGCATTGACCATGACCATCCGTCAAGAAGATGATGGAAATCTAGAAAGAAATCCAGAACCCATCATAGAAGCTGAACATGGGAATGATGATGTCAAAGCTAAAGCAGACTTAGAAGATGAAGAGAATGAAAAAGATTTTGTAGAAGAACTCCTCGCTCAACTTATGACTGCCATGGAAGAGATTAACAATTTGAAAAAGGAAAATGAGGAACTTAAGAAGACAGCACTAGTTGGTAACCAAGATCAAACAAGGAAGAAAGTTGACCTCATCAAGCTTCAAGTACAAGAAAGGGATGAAGAGCTTGCCAAGATTAAGAAGGAATATCATCAAAGCAAAAGAAAGCATCATGAAGAAGTCATATCTATGACAAATCAATTGAATAAAGCATAGAAGCAGGAAGATACCTTGTCAAGTCAACTTGAACAAACGCACAAGAGCTTGAACAAACTTGAAGAAGAGAGGTCTACTCTCTCAAGTCTCAACTACAAGAAGCAAGGAAACAAGCACAAGGAGCTGAAAAGACCATGGAATCATTGGAAGTCATAGAAGGACAGGTTGATGAAGCAGGAAAGGAAAGAAACACCATGATCTGTCCACTGAAAGCAAAGGATGAAGAAATCTTCAAAATGAAGTCAGATATCATCTTCCTTAAAATAGAAGCAAACGAAGCTATTCGTATCAAGGAAGAAACTAAGGAACAACTTGCTAAGAAGAATAGTGAGTGTGAAAGATTGGAAGAAGAGATTGTCTTCCTCAGGACAAAGGTTGAAGGGATGAACAAAATCTTGAAGAGCTCTCAAGCTTTAGATGACATGCTCAGCTATCATAGATGTCCATCTGATAAATCAGGTCTCGAGTATGCAGGTGAACCCTCAAACAAGAATGAAAATGCTTTAAACAAAAGAGATGTGAAGAAGCCAGAAAGAAATGGTGATGCTCCCAGTTCTAGCAAAGGCAAGGAGAAAAATCAAGGCTACATTAGAAGAAATCCTACTCCAAGAAGAAATCCAGCTCCAAGAAGAAAGGTAGATGATGTCAAACATGCAAGAGGCAATGGTTATTATCAAAGGATCTCAAGGCAGAAAGGCTTCAGAAGTACATCAAGGAAATCTCCATCTCCCAGGTACCAAAGTTCATTCTTTGGTTATTGTTATTCTTTTACAAACTTTGGTCACATGGCAAAAGACTATAAAGCATATCATAAAGATAGATATTACAGTCCCCAACAATCTCCAAAAAACAATTTTGCAGGAAGAAATCATGAATTCTTTCTTATTCAAGAACAATGTAGAATGCTTCAAGTGTCATAACATTGGTCATATGGCACGTGATTGTAACTTAACATGGGCTCTTACACAAGCTAGAACCATGCAAAAGAAGAAAGTTACACAAGTATGGAGAAGAAAGCAAATACAATCCGAAAGTCCCTTGAGCTCTCCAGCCAACAGCATATGACATTGGCCTGAATTTTGACAATCTAAGCATTTGATGAGAAGACTCTGCCAAAAGGAGATGATGTATACAGTTAGGGGGAGCCTGTAATTCTTGATCACTATTGCAGAAGCTATTAGTGAAAAGGGTCCTAGTGAAATCCTTGTTGAGATATATTAACAATCATTCTTTGATGAAGATCATTTCTCAGGAGTACCCCATTGAAGAATATGATCTTGTAACCCTTCTTTGGACTGTTGTTAAAGATGCTTTCCACTTAATCACTAAGTAGTAATTGAAGCAACAGAGAAAGTCATCTAATGCTAGAGAAAATAGGGCAAACAACCATGGTTCTGTTATCACGGAAGTTTATGTCTTAACTTGGGGATTTAATGTGAGAACAGATAAATTCTTGACACTAATAGACGCAGTCTTCAAACAAATAGATACATCTGGAATAGAGTTTGAAGTAAGAGCAGCTGGTAGCCTATATCAAAACTAAAGCAATGCATGAAGATGCAGATCAGCAATTGTATTTAAAAAACAATCACAAATTGGATATCTAAATCTACTAAGAGGAAATAACTAGCTGAGATATGTACAAGAAGACAAGGAAAGGATGGCAGTGAGTTAAAAAGAAGCACAGAGACACAAATGAACTCAGATCTGAAGAAAGACAGCAAGAAAGACAATCTCAGTGGCAGTTTCTCTTGATTCGGACTATGAAGGTCTCCCAATTCTGCCTATGAAGACAACAATATAGATTGAAGCATAAAAGCCTGGACTTGGACACTTGGTGTATGGCCATTTGAAATCTGAATGAAAGCATTAAAGTAGAGCATCTTTAAGCATTGTTGAAACCATGATAGAGTAGTTCTAAGACATGAAGAGGGAATAATGTGCAAATTGATGATAAAGCATCAATCCTTCTATCTCGAGTAAAAAGAAGAAGAGCACTATGACAGGGGGAGTCATAGACCCGTGAAGATCTACCATTCATGAAGAACAGAAGCAGTATGATAGGGGGAGTCCTAGAGCACTCCTTTGCCATTGATGTCAAAGGGGGAGAGAAGAAGAATATTGCCATCAATAACAAAGGGGGAGATTGTTGACCTAGGTTGTCATTGATATCAATATGGCAATATTCTAGATACTAGATGACGATATGAAGCCAAGGGGAAGCAAAGCAGATCCATGAAGAGACAAGAGCAAGGCCATCAGGATAGCCAAGCCATAAGCAAGAAGAGTTACCAAAGGAGGCATATCAAAGCATATTACAGGACATCAGAGCAAGAGAGGCATTCATATATGCAAAGAGGTATTTGAAAGACACTGCCAAGCCAGAGGAGCCACATTGGAGCAAGAGGGGCTACAAGCGGAGCCATATATATATATATATATATATATATGCCAAAACTAAGTTCTCAGAGCTACAGAAGCAAACAGAGCGAGCAGAACAAAGCATATATATATATATATATATATATATGCCATATAAATGCCAAAGAAGAGGAGCAGACAGAGTAAACAGAGGACACATACAGCCATCAGAGCAAACAGAGGAACACAGACAGCCATCGGAGCAACAAAGGATGCAAACAGCAATTAGAGGAAGCATACAGAGCCATTAGAGGAGCAATATATATATATATACAAGGTTAAAGGAAACAGCAGAGCAATATATACATGCAAGGTTAAAGGAGTGGAGAATATATTTTTAAATAGGCAAATGCATTATCCAAGGAGAAAACCTTATATATATGCATTTAAAGCTAACAAAGGCCAAAAAAACCCATATATATATATATATATATAGGCTTAACACTATCGGCGGCCAAAACTATGAATCCCCGACAAATACACTATCGGAGGCCAAAACTCACGTATATATGCCTTTACACTATCGGAGGCGGAAAGCGGACTTGAAACCTTATACATGGGAGTGTTGAGTCGTATCAGGTCCAGCATACAATATCATATCGGGACTTCAGGAGCAGAAGTCATACAGTCTTAAGTGGCCCCTTTATGATCGCTGATAGCAATACATATATATGCGGACCCGCCGCAACATTGCAATATAAGTTAATCTATGATCGCATCCGTAGCATATCGCAAGTTGTAAAGCCATGCCACATTGGAAGCGGTGACTGCGATAAGGCTGTGGACCCGACGGGCATTTTAACTATGGTTTAATACCATATCGCATTCAGTCCATCAGAGCAGTGGAGGATTGGCCATCGGCCATCGGTGAAGTCATGGGTGTGATACATAAAGGACCCCCGGAAGTCACAAATCGTCGATTGTGATTTAAGATGCGGACCCAATACAGTTTAGATGTGGGTTTAATATTGCTTGAAGTCTGCCCCTTAGTCTTTTGACTGGTTTTTCTCATATTCTTTGTGTAATTAAATATTTGGCTTGCGCAGGGTGTTTTAGGCCGAAAGGCTTATGATAACTGTTCCAATGGTTCAGGAAGTTGAACGTCAGTTAAATGGGGTGAATCATGGCGATAGTGATTGTGATTGGGACATGGTTGTTTGTTAAGCTATGCCGACTCTATGTATGCCTACCATCATTAATAAAAGAGAGCGTTGTTACAAGTTTTTGAATATGTGTTCTCTATGCATGATTCGGTCCTTACCATTGAATCAACATGTCCTGTGAGCACAAATAGACACAGGAAACCGTAAGCCGGGAAGCTGAAGAAGCAAGTGAGCACAGAGGAAATGACAGCGAGCGTTGAGGAAGCTAAAGGGCCAGCGAAGAGAGGAAACTGACAGACAGAGGAATGAGAAATGTATAAAAGACAGAAAAGCAAATAACATTAAGTTGTGAACGTTGTTGAAGGCTGTTAAAATGCTGTGGAAAATAAGCTGGAGGAGATAGAGGCAGCGTGAGGATCCAGCAGAACTGAAAGAGGGCCGAAGGGCCAACGGGACAGCAGACAATCGAAGGGGAGAAGGTGCCAGCAGAGAACATAAGCTTGAACAGGAAGTTGTTCTTTATGCAGAGCTTAGTATAGCTAACAGTAGACTGACTAAAGCTATGTGAAGACATTATCAGAGAGCATGAAGGCTATTGGAGACTATGTGTGGGTAGTGTGCAGAGTTGTAAAGACTTCTTCATAAGAATACTAGTTGTCATTGATGTTGTAGCTTGGAGACTACAGTGAAGCTATAGTCAAACAAAACTCAGTAGAGAAGAGTTCTGAGAGCGGAACATTATTATCAAATGAACCTTGACAAGATTGGGTCAGAACCCTTGAGGCTGGTGCCTCAGAAGTAAGTAGGATTGGAGTCCTTGGGGCTGGTGTCTCAGAAGAAAGAAGGATAGGAGTCCTTGGGTTGGTGCCTCAGAAGTAAGAAGGATTGGAGTCCTTGGGGTTGATGCCTCAGAAGTAGGAAGGATAGGAGTCCTTGGGGCTGGTGCCTCAGAAGTAAGAAGGATTGGAGTCCTTGAGGTTGATGCCTCAGAAGTAGGAAGGATAGGAGTCCTTGGGGTTGGTGCCTCAGAAGTAGGAAGGATTAGAGTCCTTGGGGTTGGTGTCTCAGGAAATGGAAGGATTGAAGTCCTTGGGAGTTGGTGCTCCTAAGTCTAAGATTGGTGTCTTGGCAAAATAGAGTTGGTGCTCTGGAGGTTGGAACCTCACCAAAGTCTGAGTTGGAGCTTGGCGACTGATTGCAACCACTTATATATTGTATCTATTTTACTGCAAAGATTATATTAATAAAAGCATTTATTATTTTGTTCATCTTGCATTCTGAATATAAATTGTTTAACTGGTTAAACAATAGTCGGAAAAAGAAATACTGATTCACCCCCCTCAATATTTCCAACAAGGTATTGTTACTCTTCACTTGAATCAAGGTCAAACCATTCATCTACAAGAAGTGTTGTATGTGCCTGATTTGAAGAAGAACCTGGTGTCTATTCCTACAACGGAAGATACAGGCTTCAAAGTAGCGTCCGTTGATGGAAAGGTACGTATTTGGCAAAGAAACTCTAAAGATGCATTTACTCTTGGATTTAGGGTTGATGGTCTCTATCAAATTGGAGGAAGTCCATTGGGAGCTTTGGCAAGCGATACTTCTCTTCAATCTGAGTTATGGCACTGGAGATTCGCCCACTTACATTACCTGGGGTAAGGAAGATGGTCACAGCTACACCCGAATTCAATATGAACCATGAAGGTATTTGTCAGCGTTGTGTAGCTTAGAAACTTACAAACGGACCAATCCCTTCTAGTGAAAGCAAGACTACCGATATTCTTCAATTGATCCATTATGATCTATCTAGTATGCTTCCTATAACATCGTTGGGAGGATACCTATATTATGCAATCTTTGTGGATGACTTCTCACGCAAAACATTGATCTATTTCTTGAAGAAGAAGGATGAAGTGTTCAAATGGTTTCGTTCTTTCAAAGCATTGGTGGAAAATTAAACAAGGAAGAAGTTCAAGATATTGAGTACTGACAATGGAACCAAAATCAAATGAATTCAATGGCTTTTGTAGAGAGGTTGGCATTAAGAGGGAGACAATTGTCCCATACACTCAGAGCACAATGGCATTGTTGAAAGGACGAATCGAACAATCATGGAAGCCACCCATCCCATGCTCCATGATTAAGGCTTACCGAAGTTCTTATGGGGAGAAGTTGACAACACTGTTGTATATGTTCAAAATAAGAGCCCGCATCAAGCATTGGATTTCAAGACACCCGAGGAAGTTTTCACTAGTAAGAAAATTGATGTTTCTCATTTTAGAATATTTGGTTCCTCGTGTTTTTCATGTGGCTAAAGAGAAAAGGAACAAGTTGGAAGCTTTTGGGAACAAGGGTATATTCGTTGGCTAAAGTGAAAATTCGAAAGCATATAGGATCTATGTACCTAGTCAAAGAAATGTGGAAGTAAGTCGTCATGTCATCTTTGATGAAGATATTGCCCTTGGGAAAGCCAGAGATCTCCCCATTGCAAGGAAGGACAATGATGATGTTGCAGAAAAACAAGACGAACCACCAATAGATGAGCCCATGCCTGATCTTGATGGTTTGATGGATCTTATTGATCCACCTCTTGGTAATCCCTCTACCTCAAGGAAATGACCCTTGTGACTGAAAGTTACTCTTGAAGATGTTGAATGACAAATTGCTCCAAGAGGGACATTTCGTGAAAGCAAGAAGTCGAACAGATACAAAGGATATTTGGTTGCTATGATTATTATTGTTCAAGCTGAACCATGCACATTTGAAGAAGTCTTAAAGCACCAAATATGGAAGGATGCGAGGAATGAGGAATACAAATCAATCATGAAGAATGGTGTCTAGGACGTGGTGCCAAGACCCAGGGACAAGTTTATGGTCACTTTTAAATGGCCTTACAAAATTAAACATGGAGCTGATGGGAGTGCTGAAAAATATAAGGTCAGGTTCGTTGCTTGAGGCTTCTCTCAAAAGGAAGGAGTGGACTATGATGAGATATTTGCATCAGTTGCTCGATATACCACTGTACAATCTATTATTGGTCTAGTTGCCACTCAAGGATGGATCCTACATCAAATGGACGTTAACACTGCTTTCTTACATGGCTCACTTAAGGAGGAAGTCTACTTGGAACAACCTCAAGGGTTCGAAGTACAAGATTGAAGTAACATGTATGCAGGTTCAATAAAGCCCTTTATGGCTTGAAGCAAGCCCCTAGGGCTTGGTATGAGAGGATTAATAGCTATCTTATGAAGTTGGGATTCACGAGGAGTTATGTTGATCCCAACCTATACTTCAAGGTTGAAAAGGATATGCCTCTCATTTCGGTCCTTTATGTTGATGATCTCTTTCTAACTAGTGCAAAACCTCTCATTCATCAATGCAAGAGGGAGTTGACTGTCAAGTTCGAGATGAAGGACCTAGGATTGATGCACTACTTCCTAGTCTTAGAGGTCTAGAAAAAGCGAGACGAGATTTTCCTTTCTGAAGGAAAATACATTGTGAAGCTACTAGAGAGATGTGGGAAGGTCGATTGCAAGTTTGTTTCTACTTCGATGGAACTCAACTTCAAGAAGCTATATGGAAGTGTTGATGGCCCCGAATTGGAAAACCCTTCCGAGTATTGACAACTTGTGGGGGCCCTGATGTTCTTAGTAAACTCTCGTCCGGACATATGCTTCACTATTAATACGTTAAGTCAATTTATGGTTAAGCCTCATCACATACATTGGATTGCTGCTAAGAATCTCTTAATATATCTCTGTGGCACAATCAACTATGGGTTGAGATACACTGTCGGGAATTGAGGCTACATGGATATACTGATGCTAATTGGGCTAGCAGTGTGGTGGATCAAAAGAGCACATCAGGAGGTATGTTCTCATTGGGGTCTGCTTCCACTTATGAGCAAGAAACAGAAATTGGTTGCTTTAAGCATCGTCGAGGCTGAATACATTGTAGCTAGTATGGCCTATTGTGAAGTTGTTTGGTTGAGGAAGCTCTTCAGTGAGTTATTTGAGCACGTGTTGGATACCACACTGATCTATTGTGATAACCAAAGTGGGATTCACCTTTCAGAGAATCCTGTGTTCCACGACCACTCCAAGCACATTGATATCAAGTACAACTTTATCTGAGATATGGTACAATGGAGAGCAATAAGGCTCCAGCACATCAGGATCGACGAACAAGCTGCTAACATCCTCAGTAAGCCCTTGGGGAAGGTCAAATTCTTAGCCTTCCAAGCGAGACTTGAAGTGGTGGAAGGACCCTCCCATGAGGGTCCCGCTTGAGTTGGACACTGAGCTATGGGAGCTCTTGGAGGCTTCAGGTGCCTTTTGGCACTATGAGCGACCATAGGATGAGTGGTTCATCTTCTATAAGTGCGTTGTGTACAAGGTGAGTGGTTCACCTTCCCCTGTGATACTCCATGATGGTTGACATGTGTGTAGGATGAGTGGTACACCTTCCCCTACGATTGATGATATAAGCATAGGATGAGTGGTTCACCTTCTCCTATGGCATATGACCAGGATTAGTGTTCACCATCTCTTGTGGATGCCCCAGCATACATCCTACCCATGTAGTCCAAGACTCATGGGAATTACCTCTCATATGGCCAATGAGTTGGGAAAAGAAGATAGGGACCATAGCAATACAAATGGACGCATCATGTACTATAGTACTCCCTATGTCTAGGATGCATGGTGTACAACAACTTGATCTAGGATCAATTCTAATTGGGGTTCTACCCCTGGACTGACTTTTGTTGATGGGGAGTAGTAAGGCCTTGTGACTCACTCTTGATCGATTCTTCTTCATTATCTATATCAGTGTTCAGCAGAATTGAGACAAGATACAAAGATGGTACATGATGACAGTATGGCATGATGATCGATGATGATGGATGGATTGGCAAGTGGAATTTTCCCCAGTTGATAGGGAGTGTTAAAATTGGCAACTAGGGCCAAATTCCACTTTGGACAGCTCGTCTGAAGGAGATAATGATTGCATTGAATTCCTCTTTTCGAGAGGACCAAAATCAACCTAAAGATCATCAAATTTGGAAAAGGGAAAATATGTTTTTGAGGTCAATCCCACACATGTGCAAATTGTCAAGGTCGGCCACATCATCATGTAGGCTCATGAAGCCCAATGGACATGTCACTTCACCCTCAACGACTTGTATAAATATAAGTGACCTCCAACCTCATTTAGCACCTCGCTCACTCACACATTCTTCTCTCTCCTTCGCTCATTGGTTCGTACAGCTATTGGGCATATCTTTTCTCTCACACGTCTGGCAAGGAGGACAAATTTCAGGACAGAATTATTGGGCTGAAAATTTCAGAATTCTCCTGCAGTTTGACCAGCATTGGCTTTGACTTTCTAGGCAGAATTTGAGTTCAATATTTTGGCCAGTTTTCTGTTTGCGCAGGCTGTACCATTTGGCAAGGAAACCAAAGTGATCTAAGCAGTTTGACTGCAGAGATAAATTGCAGGTTGACCGCAGATTTCCAGGACAGAATTTGACCAAGTTTGACAGCCGACTTTGGGACTGTTTTGGTCTGACTTTGACCACCTGTTCAGGCTGAATTTGACTGCCTTTGACTGATCTTCAAAGGCGATGTTTTTCTGTTGCGTTGACCATCTTTGACTTTTAGTTAGGGCTGAATTTGACTGCAGATTTGACAGGGCTGTTTTGAATTTGATTTGGCAGATCAGTTTTGAATTTTTGTATACTCTCTCTCTGCTAAACATTTGATATAATAATAAGAAGAATTGATCAAAGGGTTTTCCCCATCTTTGGGTTTTTCCCTGGCATCCGCCAAATCTGGTGTCCTCTTGTCTTTTGCATTTTTCTATCTACAGTTACTGTCAATGTGATTTACGGTTAATATGATTGCTATTGGAAAACTAAATTGGAAATGTCATTGAGCAGATAAAGGATATTGAAGTAAATGTGTTAAGCATAGAACGTACCATTGTTAACTAAAATTAACAAGAGCACAAACCTGGTCAGACAGCCAAACCTCCTTCAATCCATAAGATATTGCAATAACTGTGAGCTCAACACATCTTGTTACTGACATCCGCTTCTGTGCCACCAGAAACCAAAACATACCATATCATCAATGAGATCAAATAAGCTTCCTCTATTACATTCTTGCAACAACTTAAGTGCAGATTAACAAATACTGGTGCTGTATCACATAATAATATACTGATGAAGATATAAACTCAAAACTCAAATTAATTGCTTAATAACTAACCTAGACAATTCCAAATATTACTCATCAATTTGTTTCTGCACAAACTCCTTACAGAAAAGACTAAAACAAACAAGATAATAAAAACATCAAGAATGACTACATAGCAAGCCCTATTGAAGACCTGGAGAAAACTCTTCTTTAAATCTGGAAATCTTATATTCCTGCAAGCTTTTTGACACCAAATATTTATTGGTTGGTTTCCAAATGCTGTTAAATTATAAATACAGCTCTATAACAATGGAAGTGGTGTTGAAATTTCGGTAGCTTGTGATGTACTCCCACAAGCTTTGAGTGCTATGCTTGTGAGGAGAAAACCCACAAAAGGATATGTTTGTGCGCAGTACCCAAGTTTGGGGTTTTGAACCCAAAGGAGTGGGATTAGAATCCAAGATAATGAATTTAATACTCTAATTTGTGTAGTGTGGTTTCTTGAAGGATAAAGAGGACTCCTGAGTCCTAAGTCACCTATTAGAGAGATATAAATATGAAGCCAAAAGAGAGTCTAGGCAAAAGTGAGATGTGGCTTCATTTGTGTAGAGGAGCAAGCCTAAGAGGAGGGAGTTACGATTTCTGTGCAAGAAGACTTTTTGGAGAAGGCCAAGTAGACTGTCCAAGAGGAGGCCAAGGGTTATGTGATCAAAGCAAAGGTTGGTCTGTGTTTAAGGTTATTGCTGGAAGAGGTCCAAGCCCTAGAAGAGGGTTGGACTATGTCTTGTCTAGGCCGCAGGAAGAAAAAGATCAGCCGCAGGCCTGAAGGAGGGCACCCAAGGCTACACAGAATCTAAACAGGTCAGGCCAAGGGGAGAAAGGGCTCCCTGAAGGTGAGCCAAAGTCAGGACAGAAGTACTGTAGCAGGGAAAGTAGAAGATAAGGCAGATTAGGGCGTCTATAGCAGCTCCGAGGCCTGGTTAGGGTAGGCCAAGGCCTACAGCAGGGGACAGCAAGCAAAGGGTTTGTGTATTAAGGGTTGAACAGTGGCTGTATGGATAAGTGGACTAAAGGAGCAGTTTGATGAAGACTACAGCAAGTGGACAAGGTCTAAAGGAGTAGATCTTGTGAACTGAAGAGGACTGAAAGGGCTGGTTGCCAAGGAAAGCAACAGCAAGTACTATTGTATTTTCTTTGTTTTTATGGGCAGATGAGAGCTTGATGGGTTAGGCCTTAGCCCTAGTTGTTACTGTCAAAGGACAGACTTGTCTTTTATTGTATAAGTATCAGGGTTTGTAAAGGGCCATGATCCCTGGTATAGGAGCCCTATGATTTTCTTATTGGTGGACTGATAAGAACATGTTTTGGGCCACAATTCTTGTGTATTGTTGTTGATTTCGCTGCTGTTATATTCCGCTGTGAAAATTTGTTTTTGGTTGGGAATCTCTAGTGTGTTTGTGTTCCTAGCTAGGGCATAGGCCAGACCTAGGGTGCCAGGAAATTTCAACATTCAATCACATTCTTGCACCAACTTAAATACAGATTAACAAACACTGGTGTTGTAGTACATAATAATATGCTGATGAAGATATTAGCACAAAGTTCAAATCAATTGCTTATAACTAACCTAGACAATTCCAAATATTACTCATCGATTTCTTTCGGCACAAACTCCTTACTGAAAAGACTAAAACAAACATGACAATAAGAACATTGAGAATGACAACTTGGAAAGCCCTGTTGAAGACCTGGAGAAAACTCTCCTTTAAATCTGGAAATCTTATAGAAAACAATGAACATTTCTGCAAAATTTCAACACCAAATATTTATTGGTTGGCTTCCAAATGCTGTTAAATACAACTCTGCAACAATCGAAGTAGCCAGAATACCTACCCCTTGTTTGGGAAAATCACTGAAACTAGTAAAGGAGTCCAAGCCATGAATATAATGCATGAATTGTAATAGACATCAATGTCATTACCCAGCAGTTGCACTCATGCGCAAGCCCGTGACTTCCAAACTCAAAACAATTCATAAGTAAACAATGATACATCTGCACTTACACCAGAGAACTAGAACACAATTGATCATAGACATAATCAATGCATTTTGATTTGGTGAATAGAATCAGATCAGATACTTGACAAAGCAATTTTCTTGGTTTGTAATCTCACACATTAATTGAGAGATAATTATGATTCTTCAATATTGTGGTTCTTCGAAATAAGGATAATCAAGTGGGGACAACATGCAAATGCAAACAACAATGACTATGAGTCTATGACAATGGTCACCTTTGTGACTGGCTTCACCAGGGTTGGGAGCAAGAGAACTTCATATCACACATGACTTGGTGATCTCATTGAACACTATTGGGCTACAAAACAACCCTTCCTTGTTATTGATAGTTTCAGGTATGAAACATGTCTCTGGGGAGAACTGAACATTGGTTGGAGGTATAAAATACCAGCATCTACCATCTAACCACGTCCTGTTGACAAGAAGAGAATTATCACAATCTATTAAGTTCTGATTTGTTAATTTCAAGCTCACTGCTTCAGTTTCATAACTATTATTTTGTCTTATTTGTTGGTTATTTTATTTTCAGTTTAGAAAATAAAGTTTCCCAGTATTTCTCAGTTTTATTAGTGGTATCATAGCAGCCCACCTATGGTTTTTTTCTAAGCTGAAACAAAATGGTGTAAAATTAGACTGATGATTGACAAAAATAATGCCCCCAGTGCTATGAAAAGTGTTTTGAAGATGCTGGTAGAATCCTAGCTAAAACTTAAGGCTCAATTTCAGAACTTCACAAACTCAATGCATGATATGATGGCAAGAGTAGTAGGTTTAACCAAAGCACCGACTGGCAACCACCAACACAGCATTGGACGAACCAAGAATAGAGAATATCCTGGGCATAGAGGAAGCTCTGTACTAGATAAGCTCCATAGAGCACTAACATAGGTGTCAAATAGAGTAAAGGTCCATATATAGGCGTTTATATTTTCAATAAAGATGTTAAAACCAGAGCCAAAAAATGAAGTGCCTGGGGATCTAAACAGAGAGCATGCAAGCTTAAACCAATACAGTTTCAAGGGAAGGTATCCTTCAAGGATTTATGCGATCATCAAGGAGATTTCAAGCCAGCGGAGCACACAGCCCCGTAGCACAAAGTCCTCAATAAATTAAAGAGCCCAACAAAGGAAAGTCGAAACAAAAACCTCGATACATAAGTTAAAGACATTAAAAGAAGAACAGATACAAAATTTTGCAGCACTGCTTTTGGAAGAATTCATCTATGACTAGCAGAAGCAGTGGGTACAGTCTATACCAAAGAGTACAACTATTGATTTTGACACTTTCAAGGTAAAAATTCTGTGGTTTTAATAATAAGACTGTTGAGGATTACTTTCTTGAATTGGAAAATTTAGGCCAGTTAGGTGATGTCAAAGCATATGTCATGGAATTCCTAAGTTATTAACACTAAACCATGTGTTCAACACAAAATCCTATGGGATTTTTGTGTCATTGCCAATAATTAAAATAATAGGGATAGCTGAATACGGAAGGCCAACTGATGACTTGGAAGAGAAACCAAGAGTCAAATGTAATAAAATAACTTTCATGGTAATGAAATGAGCATCCTGCATTGGAGTTCCTAATCCATCGCCTGACATGGTATCCATTCCCACTCAGAAACATCCCAGGTCCATCTGCTAGCAAATCTGCAATTCTGGCATGTCAACTTTGCTGGTTTTCTACCCAGATCTCTATACATCTTAGAGCCTATATTCCCCACAACAGTAACATTACCCTACACTGCTTATCCCCTGCACTACTCTCTAGTCACAGAAAACCCTCAGGAACTTTAAGGATACCAAGGTGGAGGTTCGAGACTCAGACTCTGATAGACGTTCGAACTTGATAGATGTTCGAGCTTGACGAAGCTTCAAGCTTGATAGAATCACCTTGTAGAATGCCATTATGGACCCTTTTTCCTTCTTTCTCCTGGAACCTTCATGAATCCTCACAAACTTTCTCCTCATGTGAATCTGCTATCGTCTCGTATGCGGCCAACCCTGGTGCCCATCTATGCCCAAGCCTTGAAACCCTTGATTCAGGCTAAACCTCCAATTTCACATTTGAGCTCCTCCTCACTTGATATTGTTGGACCTATTACCCACCAAAAGTGGGTGATCCCTAGGAGAAACTTTTATCCTATTCATCTCTTCCAGCCAGCAGCTCCTGACAGCCACCTTGTAGCCGAAGTATGTATCCTTGCCCATTTGTCAAGAGCACATGTTGGAAGGTGGGCTTCTAATTAAAAGGTACTTTATTCATTTTGGAATTGGGTGCTTACCCTTGTTTGTATTTGGGCATTTTGGCATGGATTATGGGGTAACTTGGAAGAAAGAAGGGTCTTGGTTGTCCTTTTGTTCCTTCACCTTAAATGGGCGGTTAATTTTCAACCTAGTCTAGTGAGACCTCCCCTAATGGCCCATGGCTTTAGGAAGAGGCACAACTTGGAGAGCCATTATTGAGATAGTGTAGCCCCATCTCTCCCTACTCCATACCACTTTCCATCTTACATGAGCCCTTATTCCACCTCCCTTCTTCGGGTTCAACTGACCATTAGTTCTTTGGGATTTGGCACCCACACATCCTCATGCTTAGGTAGGGCCTGGAAATGCACCCTAGGAGGTTGATGCATCTAAAAGAAATGGAAAAAGCATATGATGGCCACAATAAAAACAAAAGAAAAATCAAAATGCAAACGATGGTCGGGACATACAAATTAGCACATGGGAAAAACCATGGCAAGGGCTCTACCTCTCTCATATGGCCATCACCCGGTTCATGGGCCAATGTTTCGCTATCTCATAGAAGACAATGAACCCTTGCATGTCCCAACCCCTGATGGGCGATGAACTGCCCCATCCTAAAAGGGAGTAATAACTACTACACATCATACAAAGCAAGCCCCCATTTGTTGAGACAAGAGCATTAATACAAAGATGAATCAAGAAAAAGTAAAAGGCAATGTAGACAAGTTAAAAAACAAAGGTCGAGGTAACTCATGCATCCACGATTGCTCCCTCCTCACATCTAGACACCTAGGATGAGGTATTCCATCATAGCTAGTCCCTTTGACCATGGAACTTGGCCATGAAGTCTTTCCCCTTTGTTCCATCATTATTCACATGGCACCTATTGATTGAACAGCGGACCAAGGACATGTCACTTCCCCTTGGTGGTTGATACCACCTAATAGGGTCGTCTATTAACCACTCCTACTTATGGAGGTAACACCATTACATGACTAAGGCCTTAATTTTGGAAGAGAAACCTTATATGAAGCGTTAATTTGCCCATTTCTTTCAATCTTGGTTCACTTAGAAGCAATAATGACTAATGTGTTGATGTGAGTAGCATCGAAAGGTCTTCTACAATTGCTTGGTGTCTTCGCATGTGGAAGACATTATTTACCTCTTCTAATGATTTATATCTTCTTTCCTAAGCTTAACTTAGGAAAAGTATAATAATTAGAGTCACTTATTTATTGCGGACTATGTTGATTTGTGGTAATAGCGAATGTGCTCTAGCCATGAAAATTGGTGCAGAGGCTAAAGCACATGAGATCTCCAAGACCCAGAAAAGGTTTGGGGAAATTCCACCTAGTTAGAGAGATATTAAAATAATTAATATTTTTAATGGCGTTCCTAAGTCTAAACTTAGGAAAATTAAAATATTAATGGGTATTAATATAAAACTGGGTGAGAATGTTCTAAATGACATGGATCAAGCCATCTAATCTTAGTCGTTGATTAGATACTTAATCTCGATCGTTGAAGACACAACAGAAAAAGTATAAGAGGAGGCTTGAGGGTCAGTTGGAGATACACCAAGAGTGATCAGTCAGTTCGATTTTTCTAGAGTGGGGCTTGCTGAGAAAATTCAAACTAGCGATCTGTTGCAGCAAGGGGTAGTGAGTACATAGCAGAGAGGCAGAGGTAGTGTCGGAGGGTCGCAGAGACCGAAGAGGCTGGCGCAAAGGCAGCTAGAGTTACGCAGAGGCAACAGGAGCCATGTAGAGGCATCTAGAGACTACGCAGAGGCTAAGGGGCCTGCATGGGCGACGAAAAGGGCTAGAGAGCTGACGTAAAGAGTTAGAAGGCTGACGCAGAGGGTTTAGGAGCTACGTTGAGGCTAGCAAGGTTGACGCAGAGCCTTGGAGAAGCACCGGGAAGATTTTCGTGGGATAGGCTAGCTGAATATCTGTCTTCGAGAAGAGGTATTACTGTTGTGTAACAATCTCTATTGGGTGAGCCATTTCGTCACCCTAGATGTATTCAAAAACTGCAAAATAATAAAACCCTCATATCTGTTGCACTGGTTTTCCCGCATTATGTTTTTCTGGGGATGATTATCCAAAAATAAAGGTGTCTCTTGTGTCATTGTGTCCGTCATTTTAGTTGTTGATCTGTATATGAGTTAAGGTTGCATTTGTGTTTATTTCAATATTTATATTTATAAATAACTTGTTAATGGAAAAAACAAGTATGAGAAATTAAACCAGATAATACAGTAGGGATTTCTAACGTGTCAGACTTAGAAATTTCAACAAACTATTGGGTTATTTTCTAAGGATAAATAATTTTATTATTTAGGTGACTTGAAAATAATCTCAATCGTTGATCGTCAAGATGCTTCTAGAAGGAATCTTCAAGATGTTTCTGGAAGGAAGATTAAAGATGTTTCCAGAGAGGTGATTGCGTAAGAGATTTGGACTCAATGAAGATTATAAATGGAGGCTAGCAACGAAGGTGAATAAACAATGAAGAGCACAAAAGTGTGAGCGAGCCATCATAGGAGATAGTGATTTTCTCTACAGTGCAAGTGACTCAATGGCCAGTGCACAAAGGAGGAGAAGTGCAAGTGGGTTTGAATGAATCTAGAAGGGTCGAGTTGGAGGAGATTGCAAGGTTGAGTTGCTGAAAGGAGATCATGTTAGTCTGGAGGAGGCCAAGTTGTTGGAGTGTTGAGAATTTCTAGTGCGCATTAGTGGCAAGGTGCAGATCGAGTTGTTGGAGGGTGCAAATCAAGTTGCTCGAGGCCAATTTCTTTAGAGAGATTTCATCTGGAGGCAGATTTCCTTGAGGTCGATTTAGTTGGGCCGAATTCATTTAGAGGGTGCCAAGTTGCAAGTTTCACATTGTATTTTTCCCTGTATCTTTGTGGGTCAAAAAAACCCATACTTTCCAGATAATGAAATAACAGAAAATTGTTTGGGTTAATTAATTTTGCAATGTGTGATTGATCTCTCCAGTTTATTTCCACTACATATTTTTAGTTCCAGAAGTTAAGAATACCAGTGATTTTATTTTTCAATGATACAATTATTATTTGGGAAAATAAATAATAAATTGGGGATAAATTTGTTGATTTTTCCTTAGCACTTCAGAATTAGGTCTATGTCTAAAGCACAATCACAAACACATTAAAATGCCACAACACCAAGCACTTTGCACAACGGAAAATGTACAACAGTGAATCAATGAAGTACACAAGAATTTACACAACCAAAAACTTGCTTGTATTACAACTTTAATACAACAAACATAGGGCTCCCTTACCAAGGATCATGGCCCTTACAATTAGCCCTAATACAAGGAAACTAGGGCTTGATATCAACAACACATAACAATCAATCTGCCCAAGAGCAAGAACAACCTTGATTTACATGATGAAGAAGCAATTACACCAGCCTTTTGAGTCCACTTGTCTTGAACACATGGTAGGCCCTTTGACACCTATACTTGAAGAGAATATGTTGCTCCAATGCTTTTTCCCTAATTGCTCACAAGGTCCTTTACTACTTCATATTTGCTTGTACATATCATTTCCTCAATCATCCTTCCATCAATGATCCATTTTTCTCCAAGAATCACTAAACATAGGCTACAAAACTTTGCCTTTGCACAATAACTCTACTACTCTAGAAGTCACTGTACATGGGCTTAACTAGTATGCCCTCTAATAGTGCCCTTGCTGCTCCAAGATGACTAAACTTAGGGCACAAAAGCACACTATCCAAACACCACTTCGATGGATATTCCTTCACTCATCCTTCTTGATATCATCTACACAAAGACATGTCCAAACATCACCTCAACACTTACTTAACTGACCTCTGCACAAGTCTAAGGAAGACTCAGCCCCGTGCACAATTTGAATAAGGGTTCGCAGCCTCATTACAGACCTCTGCTACCACCTCAAACTTAACTTATTGTGCCGCCATCTCAATCCTATATCTTTGCAGTAACCTCCCTTTCCTACCTTTTATCTCATGTGCAACACCTTGATAAGGCTCAGGCCTTACTCCAGCTTCTTGTTGATTTGTCATAGCATCGGATCTGCTCTAACCATGAAAGTTAGTGGAGAGGCTAAGGCACATAAGATCTCCAAAACTCAGAAATCGTTTTGGGAAATTCCATCCAGTTGGAGAGATATTAAAATAATTAATATTTTCAATGGAGTTCCTAAGTCTAAACTTAGGAAAATTAAAATATTAATGGGTATTAATATAAAACTGGGTGAGAAGGTTCTAAATGGCGAGGATCATGCCAAATCTAATCTTAGTCGTTGATTATGGATTTAATCTCAATCGTTGAAGACTCAGCAGGAAAAGTATAAGAAGAGGCTTGAGGGTCAGGTGGAGACACACCATCAGATACTCAATATCTCAAGGAAAATCGATTCTCAAAGAGAAGGAGATCAATTTCAGAGGGAGAGTTGCAGGGTGGAGGAAGAGGGGAGATTAGCAGCAGTTAGGGAGCTCAGAAGAAGTGATGCAGGGACAATGAGAGACAGCACA
Source organism: Pinus taeda (assembly GCA_000404065.3). Classification (NCBI taxonomy): domain Eukaryota; kingdom Viridiplantae; phylum Streptophyta; class Pinopsida; order Pinales; family Pinaceae; genus Pinus; species Pinus taeda. Next base: position 169,178 of record APFE030240970.1, on the reverse strand, counting down.
GAGGGAGATGCAGAGATGACGCAAAGAGGGACTAGAGCTACGCAGAGCCACACAGAATAACGCAAGGCTGACGCAGTAGAGAAAGGAAGCTCTCCAGGGTGTCAGAAAGTCTCGGAGAAAATTCTCAAGTGTTTTCTCCCAATGTCTATGTAAATTTTTCTGTAAAAGCAATTGTTGCTAAAGATTAATAAAACCCTCCTCTGGTGCACCGATTTTCGTGCATTGGGTTTTTCCGGGGACAATGTGATTGATTCTTGTGCATATATTTGTTTCTGTATAATGGTGTGATATCTGCAGTAGATTTTATCTTAATATTTACTTAAGGGATTTCATAAATAACTTATTCGGATTAATAAGTAGGTGAAATAAATTAGTTGCTACTGTAATAGAATTTATGTTTAGAAATTTTCACATGGTATCAGAGCAAAGATTCGGCAACAAGAAGGGAAAATCAATTATGGGTCAAGATCATGATGCAGAAGGATCCACTCAAGGAGACAAGTGCAGATTTTCAAAAGAATGCACAAGAGAGAAATTATGATTATTCTACGTTGGCTTCCAGATTGGAAGAAGTTGCTTGCTTAGCAAGCTCTGCCTCCTCGGAGGTTTGGTATCTATGTTGCAGGAAACGTGGCATAGAGGTCCGTTTCCGTACGGAAACGGGTACGAAACGCGGAAACGCGTTTGGTACGGCCATGAAACGCGTTTCCGGCCGTACTGCCACGTTTCCCGAAACGGAAACGTGG
>APFE030240970.1:156587-167599 GCA_000404065.3 Pinus taeda | reverse complement strand
TATATATTCGCGTTTCCCCGTTTCCAAAATTTGGGGAGGTCGCGTTTCGTATCGCTTCCCGTTTCGGAAACTCGTACCCGTTTCCCCGTTTCGTGCAACTTAGTTTGGTATATACATAGTGGAGCTTCCTGGCATATGACAGAAATCCAAGAATATTTTTCGGATTATCAAGAAGAAAGAATGAATTTTCAGATCACCATGGGGAATAAGGCAAGGTGTACTCCAGTAGGGAAAGTTACCATAGTTTTTCAAACAGAAATAGGAGAGCAATTCCGAGCTACCAATGTGTTGCATGTGCCAGGACTGGGGATGAACTTACTTTTCGTATCTCAACTTCAAAACAAGGGCTATGATGTTTTCTTCATTAAGGAGAAAGTATACGTCAAACACCCCAATTGGAAAAAGAAAGTCCAAATCGGAATCAGAAGTAACCGGTTGTACAAGTTGCAGCTAGAATCACCAATGGCACTAATAGGCAGTAATGGAGACAAGGATTTTAATGAACTATGGCACAGAAGGATGGGACACTTTCACCATGGGGCTCTGAGAATTCTCAGAAAAACTGTAACAGAAGTTCCAGATCTTAGTACTGAACGAGATGATGTATGCAGAGGGTGTGCTTTGGGCAAGTATGTGAAAGCAGCGTTTCCAAGAAGTAACAATAGGGCCAAGAGTGTACTATACACTCAGACATCTGTGGAACGATGTACACAACAGCTCATAGTGGTGTCGAATACTTCATCACCTTCATCGATGACCATTCCAGGAAGACTTGGATCTACTTTCTGAAAACCAAAGATGAGGTTTTTAGTCGATTCAAAGAGTTCAAGGTGCTGGTGGAAAAGAAGATAAAAGATAAAAGTGTTGCGTTGATACAATGGTGGAGAGTATGTTCACAAGGAATTCACTGATTTTTGCACTAGGGAGGGCATCAGAAGAGAGTGGACAACTCTCTACAATTCGGAGCAGAATGGAGCAACAGAAAGAAAGAACGAGACTATTGTGGAAGCAGCTAGGGCAATGATGTATGATCAGGATATGCCAAAATTCATGTGGGCAGAAGCATGCAGCACGACAGTCTATGTCCAGAATAGAACTCCTCATAGGGCATTAGGCAAGATTACTCCAGAGAAGGTCTTCACCAGGAAGACACCTGAAGTTAGTCATTTCAAGATATTTGGGAGTTTAGAATATTGCCATATGCCCGAGGAGAAGAGGAAGAAGTTAGATCAAACTTCAAAGAAAGGATATCTTGTGGGATATAGCGAGAATGCTAAGGCATATATAGTCTATCTTCCAGGGAGCAGGAAGGTAGTAGTTCGGCGAGATGTAAAGTTCTTGGAGGATAGAGATTTCAAAAAATCTCGAGAAATGCCTTTCGAGGAGCAGTCAAAGGATGAGCCGTTGGTCAAACCACTTCAACCAATGGAAGCTAGTACCAGAAATTTTCCTTCAAAATAGAAGGAATCACAGGAAGAGGAAGAGCTGACAGATGCACCTACTACCAAAGGAAGAACGAGTCGAGAACTCCAACAGATTCTACAGGATGCAAAAGAATTTATCGGTGCACCCAAGAACAGTAAAAGGGTGCGAAGACAGCCAAACAGATACCAGGTCTTAGAAGCTCGGGTTGGGGAACCCTCCAATTTTCAGAAGGTCGTTCAGCATCAAGTATGGATGGATGCGATGGTGGAGGAATACAGCTCTATAATGGTGAATGATGTCTGGGAAGTGGTGCCTAAGCCTCAGGACAGATAAGTAGTAGGTTCGAGATGGATCTACAAGATCAAATATGTTGCAGACGGCAATGTGGAGAAATACAAAGCCAGGTTTGTGGCAAAGGGGTATGCTCAGAAGGAAGGAATAGACTATGAAGAGACGTTCGCCCCAGTAGCCAAGTATACATCTATTAGAACCATGATATCTCTTGCTGCACAGATGGGGGTGGGAGATTCATCATATGGATGTCAAGACAGCATTCTTGAATGGGGTAATAGAAGAGGAAGTATACATTGAACAGCCAGAAGACTTTGAGACACATGAGAAAAAATCTCATGTATGTAGATTAAAAAAAGCCTTGTATGGGCTTAAACAAGCAACTAGAGCATGGTATGGTCGAATTGATGGCTACTTGCAGAAGATGAGGTTCGTCAATAGTGATGCAGATCTCAATCTCTACTATCTGGTTATAGAGAATGAGCATCTAGTCCTAGTATTATATGTGGATGATGTCTTCCTGACAGGATCATCCAAGCTCATCAAGGACTGAAGAAGAATCTAGCCAAAGAATTCGACATGAAGGATTTGGGACAGATGCATTATCTATTGGGGTTGGAAGTTTGGTAGCAGAAGGGTGAGATCTTCCTTGGACAAGGGAGATTGCTATAGAAATCTTGAACAGATTCAGGATGCAAGACTGTAGGCCTGTGGCTACTCCAATGATCACCAACTGGAAAAAAGTTGATGCATCAGAAAATAAAGATGTTGATCCCACCTTGTACAGGCAACTCATAAGATCCCTGATGTATCTAGTCAATACTAGGCCAAACATTTTTTACACTGTCAGCAGTGAACACCCTCAGTCAGTTTATGGTGGAACCTAAGAGGGTGCATTGGGCAGCAGCAAAACATGTTCTCAGGTATATACAAGGAACAGTCGAGCATTGACTATTGTACACCAGAGACAATGACATCAAGTTGAGTGGGTTCACTGACGCAGATTGGGCTGGAAGTTCAATAGATCGGAGAAGTACCACTGGGTATTGTTTCAACATTGGGTCGACGATGACTTCCTAGTGCAGTAGGAAACAGAAATCTGTAGCTCTGAGCTCAGCTAAAGCAGAATATATGGCTACTAGCACAGCTTTGTGCGAAGCCATATGGCTTAGAAAATTGCTTGTGAACCTATTCAGTAGAAGGATGGATGCGACCAGGATCATGTGTGATAATCAAAGTTGCATCAAGCACTCTAAGAATCCAATATTTCATGATCGGTCGAAGCACATTGATATTAGGTGTCACTTTGTCAGAGACTGTGTCCAACGAGGAGCAGTACTGTTGAGCTACACTCCTACAAGAGAACAGGTGGCGGACATCCTCACCAAGGCCCTAGGAAAAACAAAGTTCATTTATTTCAAGGAGAAGATGGGGATGGTAAAGAATCCATTTCAATAGCAGAAATGGATAAGTGTCAAGTGTTGCAGTGCAGCAGTTAGCAGTGTTATGGGCAGCAGGGCAACCTATGGAGAGGGAGCTGCAGTACAGATGTAGCAGTGGCAGTGGCAGTGTCATGGGCAGTAATACAAAAAGCAGCAGTGAAAATGGTGTGAGGCATCAAGCCAAGCATCAGCACAGGTACCGGTGCGGAAGGATCAGTGTGATGTTTCAATGATGGAGCATTACTAAAGCACTTTCCTCGCTAAGAGGGAGTGTTGATTTGTGGTAGCACCGAATGTGCTCTAACCATGAAAATTGGTGGATGAAAATTGGTGGAGAGGCCAAGGCACATAAGATCTCCAAAACCTAGAAATTGTGTCCGGAAATTCCATCCAGTTGGAGAGATACTAAAATAATTAATATTTTTAATGGAGTTCCTAAGTCTAAACTTAGGAAAATTAAAATATTAATGGGTATTAATGTAAAACTAGGTGAGAAGGTTCTAAATGACGCAGATCAAGCCAAATCTAATCTTAGCCATTGATTAGGGACTTAATCTCGGTTGTTGAAGACTCAACAGGAAAAGTATAAGAGGAGGCTTCAGGGTCAGTTGGAGACACACCAGCAGATACTCAGTAGCTCAAGGAAAATCGATTCTCAAGGAGAAGGAGATCGATTTCAAAGGGAGAGTTTCAAGGTGGAGGAAGAGGGGGGATTAGCAGCAGTCAGGGAGCTCAGAAGAAGTGACGCAGGGACTCTGAGAGACAGTGCAAAGGGAGACGTGGATCAGAGAGACGCAGGGATGACGGAGAGAGGGACCAGAGCCACGTAGAATGACGCAGGGCTGACGCAGTAGAGAAATGAAGCTCTCCAGGATGTCAAAAAGTCTCGGATTAAAGTCTCAGGTGTTTTCTCCAAGTGTCTATGTAAATTTTTATGTAAAAGCGAGAAGTTATTTTAATATTTACTGAAGGGATTTCATAAATAACTTATTGGGAATAATAAGTAGGTGAAATAAATCAGTTGCTGCAGTAATAGAATTTTTGTTTAGAAATTTTCACACTTCTCAATAGACCTCTATTCAGGAAACACAAGGGTTTTGGACCTCCTTGAACACACAAAATTCAACATGGCTTTGAAACAGAGATAGATCACAATTCACTGCTCAACACCCTAATCAAGCAACTCGACAAACAGTCCTAAACTCGACTTATACCAGAACATAAGAAACAAAGAAAAATTGTCCTTCCTTCTTCTCTCTAGCTCGTCTCCTTGAGGTTTATGGTCACTTCGGCTTGTCTTCACATAATATTTATTGCACTTGTGCTGTGTCAAATGAGATCAAGCTACTTCTCAACAGACCTCTATTCAGGAAACACAAGGGTTTTGGAGCTCCTTGAGCACACAAAATTCAACACGGCTTTGAAATAGAGATAGATCACAATTCACTACTCAAAACCCTAATCAAGCAACTCGACAAATAGTCCTAAACTCGACTTATACCAGAACATAAGAAACAAAGAAAAATTGTCCTTCCTTCTTCTCTCTAGCTTGTCTCCTTGAGGTTTATGCTCACTTTGGCTTGTCTTCACATAATATTTATTGCACTTGTGATGTGTCAAATGAGATCAAACTTATCTCTATTTATAGTGTTCTTAGTGGATTCCATTAGCCACAAAGGGTCACCACTTTTGCCCAAGTTGACCTAAGGCAAACATGCTTTAAAACCAATAACTTAAGAGATAAAAATTTTCTCATTTACTTTCACCCATTCCATTCTAGCCTTAGTTTCCCCTTAGCCCATCAAGAGTGCTCCATGCATCCAATAGAATAAACAATCATTTTTCTCTTTGGTCTTTCACCCGCAACTTTGGGTACAAATCCCACTATTGGGTACATTGCCCACAAAAGCACATTATTGTGAGTCAACTCCTCACAAACCCTGTACCCCAGGGATTGTGGGAGTACCTTCCAAGCTACACATCTCAACACTCCCGCTTAGTGAGGGAGGTACTTCCTCTACTCAGAAGTAACTCGTCAACAACACTAGCCCAATCTTTGCCATCCAACATTGCACCATACCCTGTAGAATGAACCACGTTATCCTCGATAGTGTCCCTGCTACTAGAAGCCTCACACTTCTTCTTCTCATGATAGACCCTCAACCCATTACAAAATTCCTTCTTCCAAATTGTAGAAGTCTCCTTACTCCCCATTGACCATGTGCTCTTCTTAGGTTGTGGACTCTCCCTCTGAACCTGCAAACTCTCGCTCGAACTTGACTCCCTCTAAGTCTTAGAAACCTACTTCTTCCCTTGATCTATATGCTTCCCATCAGCCAGTATAGACCATTCTCCCTAACTCCAATGATAGCTCTAGCAAAGTTAGAGCCTTTGGGCCTGAGCATCGCTTTCCCATCTCAGAATATCACCTCAAACCCCTTCGCCTCGATCACTGAGACAGAAACTACACAAAGCACATCTTGAACTTGTAACAAGCCTCCTAAATCCATCCTGAATGGCACAACACCTGGCCCTCTGAAAGCGTTCTGACTCTTGTGGACAACTTCCATGTGTTCAGTTAGAGTCTCAAAAGTTCACGTGAACCTGTCATATGTTTCAATGCTCCGATATCCATGTACCATGCATGCTCGTCAATAGTACCCTCAAAGAAATGAGAAACTCGAGCAAATTCTTCCTCTAACCATCTTGAGAAGTCATTCACCTCACCTAAATATGTCGCAGCCCCAGGTATCTCCTTCCTTTTCTCATTATCTCCCTTCTTCTTTCGCGAGCATTTGCTTGCATAATGACCATACTTGCCACATGTGTAACACTTCAATCTGCTCAAGTCCTTCGCTTTACCCTTCATCTTTCCTGCAAGAGCCACAGTATCTTAATCAAACTTCTTCTTATGAAGATCCTCGTCCTGCAACTCTTCTTGGATAAATTCATCCCATAACTTGCTCCAATCTAACAGTTTGTCTTAAGCGACAATCCCTTTGATAAATGGCTTTCATTCCAAAAGCCCTTCAAAGCAATCCTCACTCACTCTGACTCTGGAACGTTATCTCCAATGCCAACAAGCTCATGACAAACTTGAGAAAGTCTCATCAGATACAACGCCACACCTTCGCCATCCAACATCTTGGTGCTCTTCAACTTCTCTCTCAATACTAACAAAAGATTCTCTTTCTTATTCTAGAACAAGTGCTAAAGAGGATTTCACAATGAGCATGTGTTGAGTCCGAGAGAGTGCAGTGAGGTTGGTGACCAGTTTTGTATTTTCTCCAATATTATCAGAACCAGTTCGGCCATTTTTGGCCCAAAACCAGTCCAAACCTGGCCTCCAAACCGGAATAGGTCGGTTCGGTACTGAACTGGCCTATTTCACCGAACTGGTTGGTTCAGGACTGGTTCCGTGTACCTATGCAGGCCAACGTAAAAAATTGTCTTTTTCATTTTTTTATTTTTCAGTTGTTTGGCCCACTTCTAATTCTCTCCTAGGCTAGCCTAATATTCAAGCATATGCCCCTCAACCTAATAATCAAGCCTATGGCCCTAGTATTGCTATGCAATTCATGGTAATGTTAAATTCTTTTCATCATTTTACTTAAATTTTTAACATTACCATGAAATGACTCAAGATGTTTGACAGTGGTTCCAACCTCATTGGATTTCAAATGGAAAAAGTAGAATTTTAGATTTCACTCAAAATCCAGCAAGCCTAACAGTTCTTCAGGATTTTAGGATTGGGGGGGTTGCAACGTTTCCATTGGATTTTTTCATGTACAAGGGTATGGAACTAGTATTTAATAAAGAGCACCAAACCCTCTATGTACTTTGATGTTAGTAGTGGCATCGATTGTCAAACTCCTCTATCATGACTCTACTAAAAATGTACTCATCACTCAAACAAAATCTTGACATGACATGTTACGTTTTTTCTATCTTATTTAATGTCTAAATGGTTATATTGATGACGAAGACCCCAATATAGGCAATGATTTTGATGATATGTAGGCGTTTGTTGTAGCATGATTTTTTTAGATGCTAGAGGCCATCTAGAGCCTATTTGTTGATGTATTTTCAATTCAAAGATGCATTACACTCGATGTTATTTTGGTTATGTGCACCCTTACATGCTATGTAAATGGAAAATTTTGCACATTTTTGTGTATAAATGGTTTGAATTCATATGGGATGCACGTGAATATATATGTTTTTCTTTCAAATATGAATATTTTATATTTTTTGGTAAACCAGTTTTCTTTTGGCCTTTTAGCGGTTCCGGTTCAGTTCCGGGTCCACAATGTTTTTCGGTTCGATCACCGGTTCGGTTTTGATAACATTGATTTTTTCAGATGGGTCATTATCCCTCGCACGAGAGCCCACGTAAGTTCCATGATTAATTTATTAATGAACCACTGTTGATTGGGATAAAATTTGTTTTTGTGTATGTGATTCAGATCAAGTAAGTTTGCTTCTAGTAAATATTTTTGCTTAGGAACTTCGTTGTGTATTCGTACAGTTAATAATTGCTAGGAACTGAATAATGGGTTTTGGGTTCAAGAAATTGTAACATGGTATTAGAGCTACAACTCAGAATCGATCTCAGAGTTACAGGAGTCAAATTCGTATTGGATCGTCGGAACCAGGTTGGCTGGGATCATATGAATGGAAATTTTCTTTTTAAAGGTGGCAAGATTTTGTTTGGGCCGAGGAATTTCTTTTACGAGCGAAAATTTTTGAGACAAAAATAAAAGGGACGATTCAAAAAAAATTAAAGTTAACGGGGGACCATTTAAGAAAATAAAAAATAAAAATAAAAGTTTGCCAAAAAAAGACCAGTGGGGACCCATGGTGAGTGGTCGACAGCCTGAACTAGCCACTCGCCAAGGTAGCCAGCAGGACAGTTGATGGCCCAATGAAACAGGAACAGTCGGGAGGTCTAGAGGTGGGGGGCCAAACACAAACCAAATCGAATAGATGTGAAGGACATTAGACCAGCCACAGAGAACTGGGTCAATGCATAGCTGCAACAACACCGCGCCGAGGACCGAACACGACCAAGTCGAACAAGCACATGCCGACGAAGTAAATTGACAGTAGCAAAGGTAGAGGCCCAATAAAGGGGTGAACACTAGTGGCCATAGTGGTAGCAAGAGAGATAGGCCAGAATTAGACATTGTTAGTGTCGGTCTTGAGCCCTCCATCGGTGATCAAAAGCTCTTTGCATGTGCATAGGTAGGTGTCTCATCACTGTCAATTTTGCATCACGTTAGGCATGCCATAAAACTGATGGAGGAGCTGGTCCTTGTTCCCTTCTTGGCTTTGCTGGATCAGATCATATGATTTAAATGAGCTTGTGTTACACTTGTTTTATGTTTGTCTTGAAATCCCAAGTCTTAGGTCTAGGGTTTTGGTCAAAATCACTGCAAGGTCATGAGTCAAAGGTCTAATAGTCCCCAGCAAGCCGGAAGGAGGTATGTAAATATGTTCCATTGATATTTTTCATCAGGTACAGCTCATTTATACCTTGGATTTAAAAACCCTGTTTTTAAACCCAAGGTCATGTGAAATTTGCAAAAAATAAGGAAAATTTTCAAAATTCTTCAAAGCCAGCAATAACCCTGGTCTCCTCGCCAGAGTCCATCAGATCGTCAACCTGCAAAAAGAACGGAGTTAAAGCACTTAAAAGATCAAATTCAGACAAAGGGAACTCAAAACAGTGTTAAAGTGAATGTCAAAACAAAAACATTAGAAAGTGGGTTTGGTAAGTTAATTTTTTCAAGTTTGGGCCTATAAGGAGTAAATTTCCCTCTAAACATGCCTCATTATGCATTTGAGAGCTTGCAAAAATGAGTGAGAGGTCAAAGGAGGTGATTTGCAGCAAGTTGAAGTCATTTTCAGGGGCGCGACCACTCAGGCTCAGTGCGCGACTAGTTGGGCGGGGCGCGACCACTCAGCAACCCCTCTGCAGTGCAGTTTTCTAAAGGGCGCGACCACTCAGGCGGGGCGCGACCACTCAGAGCAGGGGCGCGACCACTCAGACTGTTTTCTACAGAACCACTCCAAATCGACCAAATCGCCCTCTTGCTTGCTAAATTGATCGAGGTAGGCACTCAATTCATGAATGATGATTTGGATGGTGAAAATAATGATGTGTGTCATGGTTTTATCATTTAAAGTTGCAAGTGAATGGATTAATATGGTCGTTGCTAATGTTTGTAAAATGCTAGGGTTTTGTGACTGTTTCAAGTGTTTATTGTCCCATTGATCCCTTCCTTTTTCCACTCCTTCATTAATAATCATGTTTGCATCTCTGTCCTATTTCATTTGCACATAAATGTTGCCCTACCCCCATCCCTAAGTTATAAACCCTACCCCTCTCACAAGCACTCAAACCCTAATTCCCTCTACCATACACATGCAAAAAACTAAAACAAAAAGAAAAGATACATTGTAAAGATTGAAGAGAGTCATGTAAATTTAATGTGCTGTATATTTAAAAGCATGTACAAACCTCTATATATCCTTGAAACCCTCTTGATGCATGAAACACTTTCCCTTCATGTGAAAATGATGAGTATGTACTCCTTAATGTGCATGTAACCCTTAAAGAACAAAAAGAGCAGAATCTGCCTTATAACACACATGAACTCCTCAGTGAATTTGGTGTATGGTGTCCCTATGTCCCTCTTGATTCATGTATGCCCCTTCCATGTCCATTATCATACATGTTTTGTCCCATATGAGATGTTCTTGGCAAATGATTTCCCAATGTTAAAACTGTTCCTATATGCATGACAATGTGTAAAGTTTCCCTTGAAAATTCCCTGTTATTATCATATATTCCCATTCATTGTTAAGAAGTTCCCTCCCCTATCATTCCCCTCATGTTTTTTCCCCTTGAAACAGCATAGAGTTCAGTACTTTTGCAGGCAAAGGCAGCAGTCCAACTTGTCCTTCAGTTTGCCCATCTTGCTCCTAAACCATGTCAACCACTGAATCCTATGAGCAAGGTGAGGACCGGTCTTCTTCCACAGAAATCGAGGTACAGCAGAGGCCTCGTAAGGGTGGCAAAAGTGGTCATCATAGGAGAGAGGAACCCACCTCTTTCGTAGAATTGCAGGCCTGTCCTATCGCAGTGAATGGTTTCCGTTATATGTCATGTTTTCAGTTCTGTGAAAGGCTTGCTCAGATTCAGCACCACAGGGAGTTGGCCCGCTTATTTGTTTTGCACCTTCATGATGGGCAGGTCACTCTTGCAGGGGTGAATTTTGTACTATCTCCGGAGGTGATTTCAGAGGCTACCGGGATACCAAATGTGGGTGAGGTGTGGCCCAAGCGCAAAATGCTAGATTATGTTTATTTTGAGCCATATATCAGGCCAGCATTCATGAGTCACTTGTCAGGGGTCTTTCCTTTCAGATTCCTCCGGGCGGAGTATGCTCCAATCATGCGGCTTATCATGCATTACTTTACATGCGAGGGAAGATTTTCACAGGTCTTCTCTTGTCACATTCGCCTGTTGATGCACTTTACCCGAGTGAGGATGATGAACATCCCGGTTTTCTTCTTCCAGGACATTCAGAGGATGGCGTCCGTGTTTCAGAGGCAGTCCCCAGATCAGCGGCATAGGAGTTTGTGCCATCATGGTCTCATCCAGCTCATTGTTTCTCATCAGTTGAGTCAGCAGGGCATTCCATGGGCAAACTTCATTTCTCATGAGTTCTTTACAATGCCACCATAGCCACAGCTAGATCCAGAGGCCATTCATGAGGAGGGAGGTCCATCACACCAGCCCGAGATTATTGTTCCGAGACATGTTGTTTCCCCACTGCAGTGTACATA
>APFE030240970.1:94646-143578 GCA_000404065.3 Pinus taeda | reverse complement strand
CTCTACATTTTTGGAATTGTCATGCAAAAATACACTTGCCTATGGATGGGTTTCAGATTTTATGGAGATTTGGGCTTCCAAAAGCTCAAAATACATTCATATTTTGACTTTCTGCCCCTTTTTTGAGTTGCAGAAAGCTGCCTTGGGAGAAATGACTTTTGAGGGGACAAATCAACTCCAAATTTAGAAATTCCAGTGGGGTTGGAAAGTAGACTCACAGACCTTTCCAATGAGCTATCTTGCACCTGATTTGGACACCGGGAAGGCCCTCAAACAGAGTTGTCAATGCGCGCGACCAGTCAAAGTGAGGGGCGCGACCACTCAGGGGAATTTCACTGTTTTGACCAGTTCGGCCAGCAAAACATTGTTTTTACTTTGGTTGACTTTTGAGGCATGTAAATGATGGATTTTTGTGTAATTTTCATGGCACTTAGATACTTTTACTCTCCTTGAACACTTCTAGAAGTTTCCTTGATGTAAATGGTAAATATTTAATGCATGGATAGGTTTCCTAGGTTTTAGAGGCAAGTTGTTTTGACTGCCTATTATCTAGTGATTAGTTTAGAATTAGTTGAAACAGCTCCTAGGAAGCTGAGCTCGACCCCTAGAGGTGGGGAAAGGAGTTAGATCTTCTATATTATGCCTTCTCTTACTCATTTGCATGGTTGGACTCTTGAGGGAGAAGCTCCTATTGTATATTTCACTTGTATCTCTGCAATTTGAGGAAAAGGAAGGCCAGGGTTTTGCAGACATCATTGTGGATTCTTGTGGATTATTGTGCTGATGGTGTGTTTCCTACTTTTCATTGTAAGTGTGTTTATGTGTTCCATCTCTTATTCTATTGCTGCTAATTAAACAAATGAAGTGATAAAGTTTGAATTCATGCTTGCCATGCTCAACTTTCAAATTTGTTTAATGTTTATGTTTTCCACTGTCTAGAGAGGATTCAAAGTCATTGTTTGCCCTCTTTAGCTCTCTTTTTTCTCCTTGATCATTCATCTCAGCTAAAGGCATCAGCACAACCTCCTACCTTGCCCCAAAGGCTCACCTGCAAAACCTGAGCTCAATCCCCGCACCCTGAATTGCACTCCCTCCAATTGCCACCAAAACCCCCAAAAATTTTAAATCAACCCTCCTTATCAGTTTACTAGCCTAATATCCGTGTTTCTGATTGGTCATCTCTTCCTATTGAAAATTTAACGAGATTGACCGGAGAGAGCCTTCTCATACCCCGTAGGGCTAGCTACGAGGTGAAATGGTTTGATGTAGCCTTGAGATTTGTCTATCTCAGCCTAGGTGAAATTTCAAGTGCTAACAGACGTAACTCAAAGCGCCGGCAGCCAGCTACAAAGAGTGCATAAGGTACAGGAGCAAGTAAAAATAGGTCGGGACTGGTCTAGGCATATCATTGTAAGAGAAGCGGAGCTCAGAGCAGTGGTGGCTAACATAAGCCCCCTCAAGAGATTATCCACCAGCATTCATGCAATGGCACAACCGCCAGCAATCACACAACAGAAGTGGTAATGCATAGACGTGAGCAACATGATCCATTCAGTGCAAATCGAGAATTGCCAGATAGATCCTGTCGAGTTGAGTGGAGGACCCACAGCCACGAAGAGGTAATCGTAAGAATACTAGGTCATAGTAAATCGAGTCGTGGACAGGCGGGAGATCCACTAACAAAGGGCTGTGTGAGCCATATTACCCACCACTTTCTCGATGACATCCATAGGAGAAAATTTTCTCCTAGATGGTCCTCAGCTGGTAAACAACAGCCAGCAAATAGCTTGATGTGCCATTGTCTTAGCCACATGAGCTAGCCATGTGGTCCCTCGCCCATCTGTTATGATCATATGTTTGACAATGGGCCTTCCAACCCCAAAGGTATGGCTTTTCATTATGTAATTAGGTATTTTTGTTTACTTATAATGGACACTTTTGGGCTTGGATTGGTGGGGGGATTCAGCAGAAAGAGTGGGTTTGGTTTGTACTCCTGTTTCTTCTGTCCAATTTGACGGTTAACTTTGTATCCTAGTCTCGTAGGGTCTCCTTTATTGGCTACTATCTTTAAGGGTTGCGCTACATGAGAGATCTCGATTTTGGTTGCATGGTCCCACTTCCTAAATCCACATACGTCACTTACCTCTGCTCATTAGAAATCCATTCATCATAATTCCCATATGGATCCACATTTGTCAATTGGGTACACAATGTGTTAGCCTCCGCTTCCTACACTCTAGGTCGGACCTGGAACAATGCCTCGAGGGCTGATGTAGCTAAAGAAAAAGAAAAGGCATAATTTGGCCACTCTCAACAAGAAATGTACCATAAAATACAAAATACAATCAGGAATACACATTTAGCACATGGGATAAAGCCAAGCATGTACACTACCCCTATCATTATGGCCATCACCCTGGTTCCTAAGGTCCCTCATATTGACCCCTTCATCATTAAGGATCCCATGATTGTCCCAACCCCTAGTGGGCAATGAACCGCCCCAACTTAAAGGGAGTATTCTCTATTATATATTACACATCATGCTCTCATCCCCTCAAGCCCCGAGATGTTGCAAAAGGAAAATCAATAAAAGGGAAAAGGCATATGAAGAAGGATGGAAAAACAAGGGCCGGGGTAACTCATGTACCATGATTGCTCCCTCCTACATTCATACACCCAAGTGTGGGCTTCCCTTTTTATGGCTACCCTTATATTGTGGCAGGTGGCTTGGAGCCTTCCCCTGATGCACCATCCCATTCCATCATAATATCACTTGCCACCTGCCATTTGATGGATGTACCATGGACATGTCACCCCCTTGGAGGCTGAAACCACCTAACAGGGTCCTTGGTTAACCTTCTTCTTGAACTTGGAAAACTTGTACGTTCTAAAGCCCACTATGGAAGGGCATGCCACCATGATGTGACCACTTGGTTCCATGATTTGTAGGCTTATTTACTCAATTGCACTAACGATCTGGTGTACTAAACAGTGAGGGGACGCATTGGATCTTATACAAGATTGCATGTGGGTCTCCATTCGGGGTTTGGTCTCCCTATATGAGGTCCAAGCCCTCCAGAGGGTCATATTGGCACTTGTAGGGTGAGCGTTGAGAGCCATGGGACTCCATAGCAAAGAGTAAATTGCCACTTCATGGATCCCTTAGCACTATTCATTGATTGCTCGTGTTCCAACCTTTTGGATGTGGATGATGCACCTGGACGACCATGCCCAACCAGCTTCACACTTGCACCACACGCTTGGCAGATGTTCCAAGGCCCAAATGAGGATGTCTCTCGCCACGGGAAACAGATAGAGGGCTTATGTCATCATTCCAACCCTTACAGATGGTATACAACATAGTTTTAAAACTTTGACTCGGATTCAGAACCAACCAAGGGTCGACTCTGACTCCGACTCTGACTCTGTATCGACTCGGCCTAATTGATTTCAACGACTCGGTCGTTGTAAAAAATACATTAAATCTTTAATTTTTTTTTGAACATATTTTTAAAGATTTTCATTCATGTTTCCAAACTCAAAGCATTAGAATATAGAGAGAAGACAACATATGATCAAAGTATGCTCATGAATATATCTATTATATCAAAATAGCACCCAGTGCACTGTCCAATACATGCAATATATAGAGATCATAACAAACACACATAACCAAGGAGGCTCTAAATGGCATCTACAACAAAACATAACTAATCACTATTGCTAAACAAGGTAAGATTATCTGGCTCAGACTTTGAATCAGAGTCAGAAGGGGAAACCCATGGCTCCTCCTCACTACTACTCTAAAAACCAACTCCAATACTTCACAAACTCCTCACAAATGCTCACATAAATGCAATGAGATAGTTGCAAGTAAATGTGAGGGGGTTGGCTCACTTTTATGGGGTTGTGTCACTTTCATAAGCTTAGGAGAGGGGTAGAGGCATTATAAAAAAAAAAACCAAAAAAAAATTGAGTTTTAAGTCTGAGTTGTTGCCTTTTTTACCGGCGGGCTAGCTCGGTCGATTTAAGACAGGCTCGGTCGAATCAGTGTCTAGCTTGGTCAGTTTAAGACAGGCTCGGTCAAATCAGTGTTCAGCTTGGTCGGTTTGGTAACGGACTGGTTTCTCTACCTAGCTGACCCGGGCAGGGTTCTGGCTCGGTCAACCAAGCCGAATCCGATTCGGATCGGCCTAGTTTTAAAACATTGGTATATAGTGTGAAATTCCACAACAGGGATTCCTACTGCAGCAACTAATGATATTACTCCTATTTGTTTAATTCCTTTAAACAAATTACTTGCAGTTTCCTACGGCAAATATCGTAATACATACACTGCAGTCTTCACTTAATTAAATATTATACGGAAACAAGAGACTGAGCAAGAAAGAAAATACAACACAATGGACACCGTTAATTTTGGACAAATGTCCCCGAAAAAACCTAATGAGGGAAAATCGACGCAGCAGTTCTAAGGGTTTTATGTTATTAAGCAGTAGCAAATTTTGAATACATCTCTGAATACCTCTTGGGTTATTCAATTACAAAGAGAAAAATACTGGCAAAAAGATTTCTGAGATTACCTCACACAATCACTGAGAAAATCTCGGTTGATCCGGATACTGGATGAAGTGCCTCTGGCAGGCCCTACACTGCTCTACACAGTCCTCACGTAGTCTCTCCGTCAACCTCTCTAGACTCTGCGTCACCCAGTTTGCTGATCGATTTACTGCCTGTAGTCTCTACTCTCAGCCTCTCGGTCTCACACCCCAGCTCCCGGCTTCTGAAACTGACTCTCCTCAGCAACATCTCGGACTCTCTCTCACCCTTCACGTTGCCTCTGCATGGCCCTTTGTGGCCCTGCATCAGCCTCTACATCTAGGCTACTGGATCACTCTCTATGTCTCTCTATTGATGATTCTCCGACTGAGAAAATCTCTCTCCAGATGTTATCCCTACCCCTCAACTGCAAGAAATCTCATCGATCGAAATTTCCTCTTGAGAACTGCTCACTTCAGAAATTCGGTCTCTTGATCTCTCGATGTGTTTTCTAAATGACCCTCAAGCTCCCTTAAATAATCTTCTCGTTGACATTCACCAGCCTACATTACCTCCTAATCAAAGGCTCGAATAATTTTGCCTTCATCTTTGTCTTCTTCTAGAAGTTACATCCACAATTAGATTAATATCCATTAATAATTTTAATTCCCTAAGTTTAGACTTATGGTCCTATTAAAAACTATTAATTATTTTTAAAAAATCGTCTCTGGGTGGAATTTCCCAAAATGCTTTCTGAGTTCCTTGGAATACATGTCCCCAAGACTCCCTGCAAAATTTGAGGCCTAGAGCACATCCGACGCTACCCTAAATCCAAACTCCCTCTTAGCGGGGAATGTGCTCTAGTAATATACGTTGTTGCATACTACTTTGACTCTGAAGCATCATTCTCTGCCTCACTGTTGTCTGACATGTTGTCCACCAACTACTGTGTTGCTACTGCAACTGTATTGTTGCCTTTGACACTGCCACTACCAATGCTACATTTGTACTACATCTCCCTCTCAAATGTTGCATCTGCTATGCTACTAGCACTGCCACTGCAAACACTGCATTCGTACTACAACTCAGTGCCTGAGAGAAGCAATTGAAAAACATCCAAAATTACTGAACTAACTGTGTTCAGTATCATACCACATGAATGTTGAAGCCTGACTGCTACTAGGCTCTACACCGACCCTTTAAATATACTGCTTTGTTGCTAACCTCTGCTCTGTGCCATCTGCACTGCTGACAACTCTGCCATGCGCTACTCAGACTTTGGCGCTCCTAGCCACTGCAACTCTCTCTGACACTCCTTGGCACCATCCGACACTAATCCATCTTGCTACCACAAAATTGGGCTCCCGTAGCAAGGTATTGACACTGCCACTGCCAATGCTACATTTGTACTACATCTCCCTCTCAAAAATTGCATCTGCTATGCTACTAGCGATGCCACTACAAACACTGCATCCGTACTACAACTCAATTTTTGAGAGAAGCAATTGAAAAACATCCAAAATTACTGAACTAACTGCATTCAGTATGATACCACATGAATGTTGAGCCTGACTACTACTAGTCTCTACACCGACCCTCCAGATATACTGCGTTGTTGATAACCTCTGCTCTATGCCATCTGCACTGCTGACAACTCTGCTTTGCACTACTCAGACTCTAGCGCTCCTAGCCACTGCAACTCTCACTGACACTCCTTGGCACCATTTGACACTAGTCCATCCTGCTACAACAAAATTGGGTTCCCGTAGCAAGGTATTGATCCTAGAGGTGGACTCCTCAAGGATCTTGCCCATCTGTAGCTCTTTCAAACTACAGTTCTAAATCAACCCACCTCCCTCTTGGAGGTATCTCGACTATCATGGCGAACTCCTCCTCTTCGATCTTCATGGGCAGAGCCTTCGGATCATGCTTCTCACCCTTGTCCTTCTTCCTAAGAGGACACTGAGTAGCATAGTGACCCACCTCACCACACCTAAAACACTTGATCTTCGAGACGTCCTTCTTATGTCTGTGTTGCTCCTGTTGTCCCTTCGATACAAAGGTTGCATTATCCTCCTCCTTGGGCTTCAACTCACTGCTATTGTTGCTTTCGTCAAGTTTGACCTTGACTAAGTCTCTCCTCAACTCCTCTTGTTTTAGCGCTGCCCAAATCTTATCCTAATTCCGCAATGTTGCTCTGCCCAAGATACTCTAGACAAAGACTTGCCACTCATCTAAAACAGAATTGAGGGCCAATCTAACTAACTCTGAACTAGCAGCAGACAACTCATTATGGGTTTCCTTCAACTTCGTGAGGAATGGATCCACACACTCTTCTTTCTGCATCTGAGCAGATTTCAGCTTCTGCTCCAAGTACATCTTTTGTTGCTCGAAATATCCTTGATATAACGTGGCCAAGGCATCACACATCTCCTTAGCAGTTCCTTTGCTAGCAACGTGGCACACCACATGATCCTTGACTCCATCCAAATTATCCTCTTGGCCTTTGCCATCTCAACCTTGTACTTCTTCAGCGGATCTGAATCTGCTTGTTCAGCCATCACGATGTCGACGTACGTCTTGAGGGCATGCTCATCTAGAAGGAATTACATCCTAGCCTTCTAGATGACATAGTTAGATGCTCCGTCCAACCTATCTTGATCTCTCAAGCCATTGGTTGCCATATCTGCCAAAAATGTTGAAGTCTCCTCTCTGCTTCTCACTGCTGCTGCTCAGCCAAAGAAAAAACAGACTTCTCAACAGGAAGTTCACTGAGGAAAAGTTCCCTCAAAGTGTTTCTCTTCTCTCTTCTAACAATTTTCAGCCCAACAATCTACTTGCTGAAAATCTATGTCCTACCAAATCTCTCACGCTAAGGCTTCAATGCAGCTCCCTTTGCCCTGGCAAAAATTCGAACCGGAAGTCCTTCACTTCGTTGACTTGCTCGAAAAGAGATTGCTTGAAATTTCATCCCTCCAGCTAAGAACTGCACAAACCCTCTGCAGTTTGGAATAGCTGCCTCCTATAGATTTTTTGAACTCCCTCTTCTGCTCAGCGTTGGATCTACCAGCTTTTCTCTTCTTGCTTCACCTGCGTTGCTATGATACCATGTGAAAATTCCATAACCGGAATTCCTACTACAACAACTAATGATATTTTTCCTATTCGTTAAATTTCTTTAAACAAATTACTTGCAGTTTCCTATGACAAATATCGTAATACATACATTGCAGCCTTCATTTAATTAAATATTATACAAAAACAAGAGATTGAGCAAGAAAGAAAATACAACAAATGGACACCATTATTTTTGGCCAAATGTCCCTAGTAAAACCCCATGCGGGAAAACCAGTACAGTAGTTATGAGGGTTTTATATTATTAAGCATTAGCAAATTCTGAATAAATCTCTGAATACCTCTCAGGTTATTCAATTACAGAGAGAGAAATACTCGCAGAAAGATTTGTGGGATTACCTCACACAATCCATGAGAAAACCTTGGTTGATCTTGATACTGGATGAAGTGCATCTAGCAGACCCTACGCTGCTCTGCGTAGTCCTTACGCAGTCTCTACGTCAACCTCTCTAGGCTCTGCGTCACCTAGTCTGTTGATCGATTTACTGCCCGGAGTCTCTGCTCTTAGCCTCCTGGTCTCACACCCCGGCTCCCGGCTTCTGAAACTGACTCTCCTCAGCAAAATCTCAAACCCTCTCTCACCCTCTGTGTTGCTATGCATGGCCCTTCGTGGCCCTGCGTAAGCCTCTGCATCTGAGCTTCTCTCTTCTAATGATTCTCCGGTGGAGAAAATCTCTCTCTATGGATGCTATCCCTGCCCCTCAACTGCAAGAAATCTCCTTGATCAAAATTTCCTCCTGAGAACTTCTCACTTCAGAAATTCGATCTCTTGATCTCTCGGTGTGTTTTCCAAATGACCCTCAAGCTCCCTTAAATAATCTTATCGTTGACATTCAACGTCCTAGATTAACTCCTAATCAAAGGATGAGATCATTTTGGCTTGATCTTTGTCTTCTTCTAGAAGTTACACCCACAATTAGATTAATACCCATTAATAGTTTTAATTTCCTAAGTTTATACTTAGGGTCCTATTAAAAAATATTAATCATTTTTACAAAATCGTCTCTGGGTGGAATTTCCCAAAACGCTTTCTGGGTTCTTTGGGATACATGTGCCCAAGCCTCCCTACAAAATTTGAGGCCTAGAGCACATCTGAGGCTACCCTAAATCAACATACAAGCAATATCGATCCACTTGGAGACCCATGAGGATGTCATTGTGACCCCACACCACTTGGCGATATCAAGGGGCCACCCCCTTGATCACTATGCTTGGAGCCTATTCTCTCACCTTGGCAGTGTTACTTGGCAACGGGAGCGAAAGCAGGGAGTGAGAGCGAAAACGGGAGCGGGAGTGACATTTTCAGAAGCCCGATTGGGAGCAAATCCAGAAGCGATTTTTTTTTTTTTTTTTTTAAAATAATATATATATATATATATTTTATATTTTTTATATTTTCATACATATATGTCAACAAAAACATGTTGAATGATGAATTAGATATAAAAAAACATAGATTGATCATTGAACCCTATCACATCAGTCATCTAGAAGTTATAATCTTCATCAACCATGTCCACAAGTTAGTAACATACATATTACAATTGCAATATATTGAGTCTCGTGAATCATGATTCATCAAATTCAACCTTAAAGTTTCAACTTCAAGCTTTCAAAATTGAAAATTCAATATATAACATTATCATCATTGATCACCAAAGTTGTACTTGAAAGCTAAGTTTAACCATTACAAGAAATAATATCTTAGATATTTCTAAGTTCTAACTATTAACATGAAATGAAATGTTATAAAATGAATTATGAATAATGAAAATGAAATGAAACAACTTTAGTCTTTCACGAAGCATCATATTCATAATTCACAATCATTACCAATGAGTTATAATTGCCAACTTGGCAACTTCAAATTTTTCATTGTCACAGTCATATATTGTTTACAAAAAATATCATTATGATATGAAAGAGTCAAGAGTCAAGAGTCAAGGACTCAAGACTCAACAGTTATGAAAACTAATAGAAACTAGAAAAGACAAGTAAACTGTAAATCTACATGTGGCCCTTGCCATGAGAGTCTCCTGTATGAGTAGGTCATGGTGGTCTTCCAGGAGTCTCCCGCACAGACCGACAACCAGAACTAAAAGGCACATGCCCTCCACGTGAGGGTGCAGATGGAGGTGGCGACAGCAAAGGAACAAGACTCGGAACTCGAGCACTGCTACTAGATGGTGGAGGTGGCATGGCTGCTGCAACTGCTTCATCTTCATCCCTTATAAGTTCCTCTTCCAGTTCTTCAAGATGTGTGCCATCCTCCAAATTGTCATCCTCTGGGTGGTTGTCCCAAATTATATATGTTGGATCCTCATAAGCCTAATCACAGTAATGACTCAACAACCTCAAGTTGTAGTGCACATAAACCAAGCTTTCTGCCCAGTTTTCATTGAATCTGTTTCTTTTCACATTATGTATGAAGTTGTAGATGCTCCAACACCTCTCTGTAGAAGAAGTATTTACAACCTGTGATAGAACTTTTTTCCCAATTTTGGCAAAAGTCGTTGGCCGCCACATGATTCCCACCATGTGAGAGAATCAAATCTGCCTCTGTCTTCCATTGCATGGAAGGTACCAAACAAACCAGTGTCGCTGAAGTATCTGCCTATTTCAAGGCACACTGCATTCCTCCCTGTCGGGTATCAACTTTTCTAATGCATCCAAATATCCTCTAGTTACCTCTACATCTAAATGGGGTTTGGTCCTAACCCCATCCCCTGGTGCAGGTTGGCCCAACCAAGATGTATAGTATTTTGGCATAAGGATATACGCCAAGCAATGTAGTGGAAGATTAAGTTTATTCCACCGTACACACACAGAATTGTGAATCAGTTTGTAAAAGTCGGGATCATTGTTATGAACAATATCTTTTATTTGCCCCAACATGGTATCCATCTACTCATACACTTCGCCAATCACTGGTTTATCTATATCTGCAAACCGAATCATGTAATAAATGGGCTTGGTGAATTCCAAATCTTTCCTCACACTTGACCAAAACATACCATCAAGAGCAGCCTCCTTCGCCAGTTCAAAACCTCGCTTGTCAGCTACATTTGTAGCCCTTTCCTTTAATACCTGCCAGTGTGGACTTGATACCATGCTAGCCAATGACTCTCTTACCTTCAAAAGGCACCTGAACGTGAAGTAATAGCTACCAAATCTAGTCCTCGCAATCTTCAACAACTCCAATCTTGAGTGACTGCAGAAAAGGCCATGGGTATTGCTATGATTTGTAATAAATTTTATCATTTGTTTGTCTTTCTTGTACAAATCACCAATCCATTTGCATTGTGCATTTTTGTTCTTAACAACATCATGCATCAAAAGGTTCAATGTGTGAACCAAACACCCAGACCAAAATATGTTGGGGTATTTATCCTCAATAATTGCTCCCGTTGCCTTATAATTAGGAGCATTATCAGTGATGACTTGGATAACATTGTATGGCCCAATACAGTCAATTGTTTCAAGTAATGTTTCTGCAATGTTGATGGCAGTCTTGAACTTGTCTGAGTAATCATATGCATTTAGAAAGATGGCACCACTAACAGACACAGCAAGAACACTTATCAATGGCTTGCCTTTTACATTTGTCCATCCATCAGATACAATGGACACCCCATCGTCAGTCCAAGAACTTGTCATTCTATTCAAAGAATGTGATATTTTTGCTTTTTCATGATCAAGTCCAACGGTTCTTGCCTCGTCATACTCAGGGCTCTTGTATCCTTTAGGGGCATCATTTATGGCAGAAACCATTTCGTGCCAATAAGGTGAGCGAATAACATTGAATGGTATCCCACATGCATAGAGAAACCTGTAAACTTTTGAATCCACATCATTCCTATACCCCTCATCAAGGATATCTGATATGGTTCTATGCCTTAAAGCTGGTGACCCTATGCCTCCATATCCACTGCCATGGGAGGATGCTGAAGGAGTTCTTTGTGCTTGTGATTATGAGCTTGGTTCAAAGAAACCCCTTGAATTTTTAGATTTGTATTGGGCTTCCTCCTCTTCCCGTATGTATTTGGCTCTATCTGCTGCTGACACAGCTGCACAAGTTTTGATTCCTATTTGTTTATCTCCATCCCATGGCCTTTTCCCACAGAGGTGTTTTCTGGCACGGGTGTATGAACCTGTGTAATTATTGTTGCAATGGGGGCAATGAAATTTAGTAGTTCCACCCCCTTTCCCTGCTTCAGGCCTGTTAACATATTTCCACAATGGGGTTTGGTCTTGTTTAGTTTTTTGAGAGTCATGTTCACCCTCCTCCAGCTCCTCACCGGGGTTTTCATCAAATCCACTTTGTCCCCCTTCTTCATCCCCCTCTTCATTTTGACCCCTCCTTTTCCTACTCTCTAGCACCATAATAACCAGAAAAGGGACCAAGAAGAAGAAAATGCCAAGAAATATAACCAGGTCCATGATGTTTGAAATTTGTAGTTTTGAATCTGCAAAATTTAATGGGAATAGGAATGAGAAAATTAAAAATGTATTTAGTTTTACTATTTACTATTTATTAATTTTATTTATTTAGATTCATCATTCATCATTCTAGAATCTAGAAATAGGTTATAACTTTACTAACCTACTAAATTACTAAGTTACTAACCTCCTTGCAGGCTTGCTCCTTGCTCCTCGACGCTTGCTCCTCGCTCCTTTGCACAATCTCCTTGGCTCTCCTCCAACTCTTTCAAGTCACAATGAACTAAAAATGCCCCCACGCCCTTATAAAACTAAAAAAAAATTCAAAACAAATTTCTTTTTGGCGTCCGAAAATTTTTTTGCGCACTTTTCGCTCTCGGCGGCAACGCGCGTCGCTCCGGGAATGAGAATTAAAGCTCGGGAGAGGCGATCGCTCCCGGGCTTTAATTTTCGCTCTCGAAGCAACACTCCCAAAGTCGCTCCCTGTTTTGGTAGGGAGCGCAAATTTTTTTATCGGGAGCGTGCTTCTGACCTGCTCCCAAGCCGCTCCCACCTGGAGCGCGGATTGGGAGCTGGTTCGAGGGGGGAGGGGTCCCCCACAACTCTGCTTGGCACACTTTGGACTCAACTAGGCCTCTTCAATTGCCCAACAACTCATTGTATTTACTATTTTGCCCTCTTGAGAGGCTTATCTTTCCATTATGGAGATATCTCGGTGGGCTTATCACCAAGTCATGTCAGTATTGTACATTATTTTATTAATTGGGGCTTAATTAGGCCTAATTAGGCAAATCGAACTCATTAGGAAGGACATAAATTGATGAGAGCTCATTTGAGTTTCATCATCACTTGGATTTGGATCATTTGTTTCTTCTGAAAATTTCGTTGGGACTTTTGATGGATGAATTGGAGATTTAAAGCATTTCGATGTTTGGAAGAGCTTAATTTCTTGTCTTAGAGCTTCAAATTCTTTGCATCTTGATGGTTGGAATAATTTTGCTATACTTGTATCGTTTTCATGTTTATTTGTAATTTTTGTCTCATGAAATTGTCTATGGAATATTTGCATTCATGAAGTTGGTTGTAGTTGCTTTTTAGTTCATGCGAAGTTGTTGGGCTTGTCTTTGTGAGGGATTTTCCATATGATCATTTGAAGTATGGTGAATTATTGTCCTATGGGTACATGAATGTTCATGAATTACCTTGATAAATCATCATTTGCAATATAAAGAAGTATAAATTTCCCTTTGTAACCTAGTTGTTGCTTACACTATATGAAACTGTTGGGGAACTCCTTGGTTAGAATTAAGCCTGTCTAAACATTGGCCTCATTTGACTCCATTCTCCCAATTGGCTAGACATTGGTCTAGTCCTGAGGTAATCACGAAAGAATATTCCTCTCACCTTCTCTTCTTCTTTCTAAGCCCTAACCCAGTAGGCCTCCTAGGGCATCATCTCAGAATCATTTTTGACAGTTGAAAATCCTTAAAAGTCGGCCCACTACTGTGTTGAAATCTTCTTGAGAGGCCTCCAAATTTGAGGTCGATCCCACGGTGGAATCTTGAGATATTCCAAGCCCTAGCTTGAAGACCGTTTTCCTCCCTAACTGTCCTTTGGTTGGTGGCTTCATTGGGATCATTGTATTCAAATTCCAAGAGAAATTCAATTTCTTTGTCCTATTCATCTCCCTAACTTGGTCAAGATCATCCATTTGTCGCTTCAATCAAACCCATCGACCTTGTTTCGGCCCACTTGAGCTTCTTTGTGCTCCCACTACATCATAACTTCAATTTCACAAAGATCACTTAAAAACCCTAGCCTTCTAGGATTTCTTGATCTTGGGCACTTCTCTTCAAGTGACACCCCTCAAACCTTAGGTCTAGGCATCCTCTCAGCCCTTCTAAGAGAGCCCTCCATCTTGCTTCCATAGCAAGTAAGCCTATTATCTGAACCTCTCTTGTGAATAGGATTTATGAATCACTATTCATCCTATCATTGATCTTTCTCTCCTAGTGATTCCTCTCATATCGAGACTCCCATCAGTAAAAGTCCATAAAGAGCAAGGAGCTTTAGTTGAGGTGACAGTGGGCTATCGCTCCATTGTTTCCACTTGACCTAGTAGTTTCTCTATAGGATCCCCTCCTAGGACCCTAACTAGTTTGAGCGGTAACATTTTGGCGTCATTGTCGGGGAGGAAGCAGGTCTACCACCCTAGTGAATCATTGAGGAATTGATTCATAAGCAACATTTCAAAGTATTCCTCTCGTGACTCCATTCACTGTCCAATTCCCTAGTTTACTTAAAGGTGACAACATTACTCCTTTAACTAGGGTTGTTGTAAAAAGGGGAGAACGAACACCATTACCCATCAGAACTAGCCTTCTCCCTAAATTTGAAAAGGTTGGTAATCTCACTCCCAAGATGGCAACCAATTCTAGCACCGACCTAAACCAAGACCAACCCAAAATCTCACAAAGTAAGAGGCATTTGGCTAGTGTCTTTGCACCTTTGAATTTTAGTGACAATCTCGAACTTTTACCCAAAAAATACAGCAATTGGTTGCTCAAGTTTAGGGGGTGATACGACCGTAAGTGCCTGTGACGATATCTAAGAATTTTATTTGACCATTTCTCCTAGGTTAGTATTCGACGAAGATATAATCATGATGTTATTTGCCTTGTCATTTGAAGGACAAGCTAGGGAATGGTACCTTAGTCTTCCCCCAGGATGCATAGAGAACTCTGACCAATTTGAAGATGTTTTCATAAAAAGGTGGTCATGTGATGCCCAGGGGACATTCAACATTGAGAAGTTTTACCAAATAAGTAAGGGAAGCGAAGACATCAAGGAATTTATCCAAAAATTTTATAGGGTAGTAAGGGATATCTCTGGCCATTTGAGAGCCCTTGATGCTAACATACTTGACAAGTTCATTAAGGCAATGGGTGGTCATTTGACATACGCATTGAGAGATAAGAAACCTAAGAGCTTGGCAGAGGCTAAGGAGTTAGTTATGGAAGTTGAGCAAAACCTGCGAATTTCCAAAATGGATGTGGATGAACATCCCAAGGCTAAGGTTGAGGTTAAGAAGGGAAAATCAACAGACCGAACTAAAGAAACCCTTTTAGTACTCCTTAAGAAAGTCCATAAGTTAATTGAGGAGATGAACTCACGGGGTAGACTCTACATGAACAAGCTCACCACCTTGGAAAGGGCTTAAAATCAAAATTATATTCCTAAAGGCAAGCCTTTCCCTAGGAAACAAAGTGATGAAGACAAACCAAGCTCATCTCAAGTTCCAAACACTTTGGCTCCAACAAACATTGTGGAACAAGAATCATCTTCTGAGGACGAGCAAAGTGATGAGGAAGAGAGTGAAGATGAAGAAATCCATTGAGCAAGCTAATATTGTGGAATCCAAAGTCTTCAACATTTTTCTAGGTGGCTCGTACATTCATCCTCCCACTAGTAAAGTAACCATCAAGGAAGAAAAGAATGAGCCAATCCTTAATGTCAATGATAATGGGAGATTGAAAGGGATTCAATACTCAAGAAAGAATGATAAGAATACTTCTATGACCTCAAAGGAGCCAAGCACAAAAGAGTCTCCTCCTAGGCATCCCCTTCTTAAAGAACCTCCTCCTAAAGATTATCCCAAGAAAGATTCCCCAAAGAAAGAAAGTTCCCAAGGGGATCCTCCAAGATGGGAGCCCAAAAAAGCCCAAAGGTAAGGAGGTGGGACTTGATCTCGATTTAGATACTACTATAGTAAGATGACCGTGCAAGTTCCCTCGAGGGAGATTGTGAAACTCCCACATCAAGAATGGCAGGGTAAGAAGGCCCTTGGGTTTGAAAAGGAAGAGGACACACCAATAACATTGCAGAACATTCACCTTTCCAAATCAAATCTGGGACATGAGCCATTCTTGCTCACCTTAGCTATCAATGACCTCCTCTTACATAATTGTATGTTGGATTCAGGGGCTTCTGCAAATATCATGCCATTAAAAGTCATGAGGCAACTAAATCTTAGCATTACCCATGAATATAAGGCGGTATGTGGTTTCAACTCCAAGCCTGTTGAAGTAGAAGGCCTCATAAAGGAACTAATGGTTTCCTTAGCTATGAACCCTAATATATCACTACTCATGGACGTTGTGGTCATAGATATTCCCGATGTGTGGGGAATGCTATGGTCTAGGAAATGGAGTACTATTGTTCATGATCAACTCCAAATGGACTTATCCTATGTCGCCATCCCGCAGTCTAATGGAACCCCATTTACCCTTTATAGAGAACCCATGTACCCTACTCGCAGTAAAACCAGGACCCATACCATATTACAAGATCCCCGAGACTAAGGAGTCGTCCCTTATTCTCCCTTCTCAAGAGGTTTGTATCCTTTAGAGGCCCAATCACAAGCCAAATAAGAAAAGGAAGCCCAAAAAGGAGTACAAGGTTAGGGATGTGGTCTTGGTTGATAAAAACCATGTGCCTATCAAGATTCAGGGAAAGGTCGAAGAAGATTATTATTACAATGCCAAACTTAACAACGAACTATGGCCACAAACGGGCAAATTGAGTCATATCACCCCTTTTCTTGACACTTGACATTGTACCATATGCATGTTAGGGTAGGATGCATTGCATGCTGAATTTCTCATCAGAACTAACATCATATGATATTATAATGCTAGATCACTTGCATTTAGATTAAAAATTGCATTTAGAATAATATTTTTTATTTCTTGTTGATTTTATGGCCTAATATTAAGCATGAGTGATCATAAGACACCACAAAAACATGTTGCCCCGTGTCCTCGATTTCTTATATGTGCACGTGACAAGTCTGCGGTCCCAAGAGATTGTTGATGTTCTCTAACCTCCTCGTTTGAGTACGTTCATGCACTCTTCTGAGATATCATGTCCCAGTGGGAGCCAGATGTTACCCACCACTTTGTGGGTGATATCCATAGGAGAAAAAATTTCTCCTAGATGGTCCTCAACCAGCAGCTTGCAGCCATATCATAGCTTGATGTGCCATTGTCTCCGCCACCTGATCCAACCATGTGGTCCCTCACCCATCTGTTATGATCGTGTCTTTGAAGTCGGGCCTTCCGACCCCAAAGGTATGGTTTTTCATTATGTAGTTGGGTATTTTTGTTTACATATCTTGGACGCTTTTAGGCATGGATTGGTGGGGGGATTCGACGGAAAGAGTGGGTTTGGTTTGTACTCTTGTTTCCTTTATCCAATTTGATGGTTAACCTTTTGTATCCTAGTCTCGTGGGATCTACTTTATTGGCTACTAGCTTTAGGGGTGGCACTACGTGGGAAATCTTGATTTTGGTTGCGTGGTCCCATTTCCTGACAACATATACGTCACTTCCCTCCGCTCATTATAACTCCATTCATCATATTTCCCATCGGGGTCCACATTTTTCCGTTAGGTCCACAAGGTGTTAGCGTTCCCTTCCCCTTGTCCACACTCTCGGTCGGGCCTGGAACGATGCCCTAAAGGTTAATGTAGCTAAATAAAATGAAAAAGCATAATTTGCCAACTCTCAACAAGAAATGTACCATAAAATACAAAAGTTGGTCAAGATATACACATTTAGCATGTGGGAAAAAGCCAAGCATGAGCTCTACCCCTATCATTATGACCATCACTCTGGCTCCTAGGGTCCTTCATATTGACCCCTTCATCATTAAGGAACCCATGATGTCCCAGCCCTTGGTGGGAGATGAACCACCCCACCTTAAAGGGAGTATTCTCTGTTATAACTTACACATCATGCTCTCATTCCTCGAGCCCCAAGCAATTGCAAAAGGAAAATCAATAAAAGGCAAAAGGCATATGAAGAAGGATGGAAAAACAAAGGTCGAGGTAACTCATGTACCACGATTCCTCCCTCCTACATTCATACACCCGAGTGTGGGCTTCCCTTATTATGGCTACCCTTGTACTGTCGCAGGTGGCTTGGAGCCTTCCCTTGATGCCCCATTCCTTCCATCATTATATCACTTGCCACCTGCCATTTGATGGATGTACCATGCACATGTCACCCCCTTGAAGGCTGAAACCACCTAATAGGGTCCTTGGTTAACCTTCTTCTTGAACTTGGAAACACTTGTACCCACTATGGAAGGGCATGCCACCATGAAGTGCCCACTTGGTTCCATGATTTGTAAGCTTATTTACTCGGTTGCACTAATGATTTGTTGTACTGAAAGGTGAGGGGACGCATTGGATCTTATACAGGATTTCAGGTGGGTCTCCATTCAGGGTTTGGTCTCTCTATATGGGGTCCAAGCCCTCCAGATGGTCATATTGGCACTTGTAGGATGAGCGTTGAGACCCATGGGCCTCCACCATAGAAAAGAGCAGATTGCCACTTCATGGATCCCTCAGCACTATTCATTGATTGCTCGTGTTCCACCCTTTTGGATGGGGATGATGCACTTGGACCACCATGCCCAGTCGGCTTCACACTTGCCCCACACTTTTGGTAGATGTTCCAGGGCCCAGATGAGGATGTGTCTGCCCATGGGAGACAGAGGGAGGGCTTATGCATCATTCCAGCCCTTACCAATGGTATACAAGCATTATTGATCCACTTGGAGACCCATGACGATGTCACTGTACCCCCACACCACTTAGGGACACCATATTTGATTTGTTTAGATATTAAGGGGCCACCCCCTTGATCACTATTTTTGGAGCCTATTCTCTCACCTTGGGACACTTTGGACTCCACTAGGCCTCTTCAATGGCCTAACTGTTGATTTGGGGTAGCATCGGATGTGCTCTAAGCGTCAAATTTTGCGAGGCTTGGGTGCATGTATTCCAAAGAACCCAGAAAGCATTTTTGGAAATTCCACCCAAAAACGATTTTATTAAAATAATTAATAATTTTTAATGGGACCCTAAGTCTAAAATTAGGAAATTAGGAATATCAATGGCTATTAATCTAATTGTGGGTGTAACTTCTAGAGGAAGACGAGGATCAAGCTAAAATGATCATAGCCATTGATTAGCTTTTAATCTGGACCGTTGAATGTCAATGAGAAGATAATTTAAGGAAGCTTGAGGATCATTTGGAAAACAAACCGAGAGATCAAGATATCGAATTTCTGAAGTGAGAAGTTCTCAGAAGGAAATTATGATCGAGGAGATTTCTTGCAGTTGAGGGGCAACGAGTATCCGGAAGAAGGAATTTTTCTTGGGCCAGAGAGTACGAGGCTGAGAGAGGGAAAAACGACATCTAGAGAGAGGCAAACACTAGCCCACGCAGTGGCAGCGTAGGCCTCAGAGGGAAATCGAATTCCTAATTAGGAAATCGAGTTTCAGTAGCCGGGAGTTGGGATGTGAGACCGGGAGGCAGAGATTCAGATTTTCCAGCAGGCAGAGGATCCAGAGAAGGAGCAACATGATACCCAACAGGGGTGATGCAGGAACTATGTGGGAGTGACGCAGTTCTGCACAGAGACTACACAGAGGGTACTTAGAGGCCCCAATTCAACATGATCAAATTCAGATTCTCCCAGTGACAGGGTAAGAGAATTCACCATTCGTTTTGTCCAGTTTATCTCTGAATCGGATTGCTAGTTGAGCATCCAAGAATTGTACTTAGATTTACTACTGCATAATAATAAAACCCTCAGAACTGTTGCACCGGTTTTTCTGCATCGAGTTTATCTAGGGACATTTGTCCAAAAACAACGATGTCATTTGTGTTGTATTTTCTTTCTTGCTCAGTCTCTTGTTTCTGCATAATATTTAATTAAGTGAAGGATCCAGTGTATATGTTTCAATATTTGCCGTAAGGAACTGCAAATAATTTGGTTGATTAATTTAACAAATAGAAGAAACTTTATCATTTGCTGCAGTAGGGATTCCAGTGTAGGAATTTCCACACCAACGACTGATTGTATTTACTATTTTTCCCTCTTGAGAGGCTTATCTTTGCATTATGGAGCTATCTTGGTGGGCTTGTCACCAAGTCATGTCACTATTGTACATTATTTTATTATTTGGGGATTAATTGGGCCTAATTAGGCAAGTCGAACTCATTAGGAAGGATATAAATTGATGAGAGCTCATTTGAGTTTCATCATCACTTGGATTTGGATTATTTGTTTCTTCTGAAAATTTCGTTGGGCCTTTTGATGGATGAATTGGACATTTAATGCATTTTGATATTTGGAGGAGATTAATTTCTTCTCTTGGAGCTTTGATTTCTTTGCATCTTGATGTTTGGAATAATTTCGCTATACTTGTATATTTTTCATGCATATTTGTAATTTTGTCTCATGAAATTGTATATGGAATATCTTTGTTCATGAAGTTGGTGTAGCTACTCTTTAGTTTATGCGATGTTGTTGGGCTTATATTTGTGAGGGATTTTCCATATGATCATTTGAAGTATGGTGAATTATTGCCCTAGGGGTACATGAATGTTCATGAATTACCTTGATAAGTCATCATTTGCAATATAATTTAGTATAGATTTCCCTTTATAACCTAGTTGTTGCTTGGGCCATATGAAACTGTTGGGGAACTCATTGGTTGGAATTAAGCCTATCTAAACGTTGGTTTCATTTGATTCCATTCGCCCAATTGGGTAGGCACTGGTCTAGTCCTGAGGTAATCACGAAATAATATTCCTCTCACCTTCTCTTCTTCTTTCTAAGCCCTAACCCAGTAGGCCTCCTAGGGCATCATCTCAAAATCATTTTTGACAGTTTTGGCCCACTACTATGTTGGAGTCTTCTTGAGAGGTCTCCAAATTTGAGGTCGATCCCATAGTGGAATCTCGAGATATTCCAAGCCCTAGCTTGAAGACCGTTTTCCTCCCTAGTTGTCCTTTGGTTGGTGGCTTCATTGGGATCATTGTCCTCAAAGTCCAAGAGAAATTCAATTTCTTTGTCCTATTCATCTCCCTAAATTGGTCAAGGTCATCCATTTGTCGCTTCAATTGAACCCCTTAACCTTATTTCAGCCCAATTGAGCTTCTTTGTGGTCCCACTACATCATAACTTCAATTTCACAAAGATCACTTAAAAACCCTAGCCTTCTAGGATTCCTTGATCTTGGGCACTTCTTTTCAAGTGACACCCCTCAAACCTTAGGTCTAGGCATCCTCTTAGCGCTTCTAAGAGAGCCCTCCATCTTGCTTCCATAGCAAGTAAGCCTATTATCCAAGCCTCTCTTGTGAATAGGCTTTATGAATCACCTTTCATCCTATAATTGATCTGTCTCTCCCACTGATTCCTCTCATATTGAGACTCCCCCCATTAGGGAAAGTCCATAAAGAGCAAGGAGCTTTAACTAAGGTCACAGTGGGCTATCACTCCATTGTTGCCACTTGAGTGATATCAAGGCCGACCCCTGCTAGTTTGAGCGGTACTAAGGCCGACACATTGGTAGGCAAGCACGCATTCAAGAAATTAATTAATAAAATAATCAGTTCCATAATTATGAAGTGTCTAAGTAGCGCGCAACAAGCAACATGCTCGAGCAATGAACAGCATACCTGGGCAGTGTGCGGAGGGTGCGAAGTTAATTGTTGGTCAGTTTGACAGGATGACTACTAGGCTACGTTACGAGGATAGGTTAAATGGAGCAAGAAATTTCAACCCATGGAAGAAGCAGATTGTTCTATTATTTGAGCGCGAGTTGTGGGATGTTGTGGAGAAGACTATCACAATTCCTGCAAATCCTACTCAATTGGCAAGTTCAATAAGAAGAACATGAAGGCCAAGAGAATAATCTTAGACTCCATTAGAGACCATGGTATACCTCATGTGACAGGGAAGAAGTATGCCCTTGAGATGTGGGCATCCTTAACCAAGTTGTACCAGTGTACAAACCAAAACAGAAAGATGGTATTGAAGGAGAAACAGAGAAACACCAAGATGTCTAAAACTGACACAAATGCATTATACCTAACCAAAATCACTCAGAGTAGAGATGACTTGGTTGTAGTGGGGGAAACTACTGGTAGTGAAGGGTTGGTCAAATCAGCCTTGAGTGGCTTTCCTCTTAAATGGGATGTCTTTGTTGACAGAATAGTCGCATGGGAAAATCTACCCAGTTGGGATATATTGTGGGATAATATCGTACAAGAAGAGGACACGTTCCAAAACTGCAAGCCAACATGATGGAAAGGATGATGAGGATAATTTTTCTCTTGTTGTAAAGAGCACAGGTAAAGTAAAGGGAAGTGGGGGATCTGCTTTAGTGAAGGACATGAGCAAAGTGAAGTGTTTTGTGTTTCACATGACTAATCGTTATGCAAGCCAATGCCCATACAAGAAGAAGAAGAACAAGGAGGATCAGGCAGTTAGGAAATGCCTACCATGGCTATATACATTGACTCTAGACCTAGAAAACCACTCAAGGTCTAGTTATTAAGACAGACTCTGGCTTTGGAGGTTATGAGTGAAAAAACTCGATTAATTATTTATCACTACAAAGCAAAAACAATTAATCAAGTGAAAAAAAACTATGGGGTGACTTCCTTAGTAACCAAGGCCTAAGGATCTAAGTTTGTTACGTAAGTTCATCATGCTAGTATCATTTTATACAATTCCCCCATGAGAGTACGGAATTTCCATAGAAGAATATAGAAGAGGAGAGAGAAGTGTTGAAGAATCTAGGGCATTGATTTAATGAGATTCTTCTTAGCATGATAACTATTTGTGAGGCATTTTAATTTCCTTATTAGCACAATCTTCTCTTTGACACTATTAGAGTGTGTGTTTCTTATTTCATCAAATAGCTACCAAAAACAAAGACACAAGAACACAAGATGTTGGCATTCTGTCAAGGCCATAAACTCTCCCTATTGGAGAGGAAAACCCACACATAATTCTTCTTATAGAGATTTCAATTGATGAACACCAAGGCCATGACCCTAGTCTTACTGAGCCACTCCAAGACCAAGACACCAATCCTCTTCTTTGTCACTGTTGATATCATCATCATTGCTGCACGTCTGAGGTCATCATCAAGATCTTCACTCTTGCTGCAACATCTTTGTACTTTCATCGAAGTCTTAATTGTACCACCGAGATCTTCTTAAGGTCTGCACCTAGGCCCACCAAGGTCATGACTATTTCACCATAGTTGCTCCTTCATTGTGATCATAACCTTGTGACAGAGTCTCCATTGAGATCATATCTAAGCTTAAGAGCATGACTGCAAAGAGTGTTATTATAGGACCTTCATCTGAATTATGTCGAGATTGTGTAGACTGATGTGGATCCCTGTGATTCTTGTCATCACTGCTATACCAAGATGATACTATCTAAAATGATGAGACAGAGTGTTCCCCTCTTGCACCAAAGCCCTTATCATTATACTTATGCCGAGAATGTTACTATTTTTGTAGCACCCATCTGAAGCTACAATAATTCCATCCGAAGTATGAGTCTTATGCGAAGATGGACAGTCTCGTACCCATCCGAAATCTAAGTTCATGTACCTCCGAAGTTACAAAGACACTTATCCAAAATTCTGATTTTCTGTGGTAACTCTACCACCTATTTATAGGTGTTATGCCTCCATAATAAGCCGACATGTCAATGTGAACTGATGTGTCTCTTTTATTTAGCCGACATATCATTTTTATTTCTTTGAGGCCGACTTAACTGATCTCTTTATCATTTTGTAGGTAGTCTTCTTCGTGCTTGTCTTTGGAGGATTGTGCTTGTCTTAGAGGGTTGTTCTAGACTTGTATACATTTTACATAGGCTCGTGAAGAGCTCCTTACATGTCTTTGACTCTTTGACTTTCCTAGACCTTGGAATGAGCAACAAACTCATTCTTATAATTTACAAAAATAATATTTCTTTTTCTTGACAAGTACAAAGATCAAAATTACATTTTGTAAATAACGAACCTAGTTACACTTTCTTCAACGCTCCCTCTTAACTAGGGAGGTATTTATAATGGTACTTGGTCATTCTCAATCTCAAGAATTTCTCATAAGATGAATCGGATTGGTAACCCACCTGTTATATCATCATAGTAACCAACATTGTTTATAGCAAGGCCTTGACTAACAACTCTATCTCTCATAAGATCAGAGCACAACGTTGGCAAGACCAATGATTTATAGACACCTTTATCATTGTCTCTCAAGGTACATACCCACCTGGGTGTTCACTAAGTATGACCTCCTAAGACTATTTTTATCTTGGGTTCCCAACCCTCAAAGAATATCGGTCCTCTTGCCTACTCTTATCTTGGATGCCCTACACATCCTCAAAGAGCATTGGATTACAGATGATTAACCAATCCCCCATTCTTTCTTCCTAGGTGAAGACAAGAATGTTATATCTATCCTGTGTTTGCATTTCCATTCATGGCCTTCATCTAGACTTACGGTTGTTAGTCCTGGTCTAGTGCATGACACATGAAATAGAAAAACACAGCTGTCACTCCTTTTAAATTAGGGGTGATCCAATCCAAGCTCCCCCTTGATCAAGGACCTGTCAGAGCTCCCTCTTAGCTAGGGACTCTTCTATACATCGACAACTTCTTTTCTTCATGGGTCCTTCAGTTGCTTGATCAACTTCTCCTTGATGTCATGAAAATCAATTGAGCTTCTTCCTTATAGGAAAACAGCCATCAATCACTTTCATCCTTAGTTTATCATGCCATTCCTTTCTTCATGGAAAGTGGTCTTCTTCATATATGGTTCTTTTGTTATATGACTACTTCTTTCTCATCATGCTTCTTCCATCCACCACACGAATGCTAGTTGTACTTATATTTACAACTCTTGTTCGAGTGGCCCTGCATTATTCAGATATTATTCAAGAAATTAAAGCATCATACTAAATTAAATCATACCTTACGAGATGGCTCTTCATCATGACATCTTCTTGTAGGTATTAGCATCTTGCACACATATTGACACATTTCCCAAAGATATCCATTGTCAAGGTTCTTCATCTTTTTTAGACTTTCATCAGTCTTCATATCTTTCTAGGAGATTTCCTAGTCAAATCTTCTTGGTCTTTTGGATGGTGATTGCCTTTATCATGGTTGCATACCTCACGAACTCTTCCTTCCTCACACATTCCATTCCTAGGTGCCTTTTAATTAGAGTTTCTTAGTTGTGATCAGCCACCTCATACTTCATATGAGGACATATTATGTTGATTTCATCGAGTGTGACTTATGTCTTCTTGCATCCTTTCAAAGGAGGAGATCCTTTTTCTCTAAATCATGTTTCTCAAGATAGAAGTAATGATCTATGTTATCTACAATCATATGTCATGTCATTATAATATTAAACACAAGCATACATACTTTATTTTTACCTTCAGGTCATCGAGGCTTCTTCCAACAGCTGTCTTGATTGAAGAGATCTTCAATCCCTTGATCTGCTTCATGTCATCACATCATCATCTTATGGATTCCATAAGTTGGAGTTCTTGTTGAAACATTTGCTTCCTCTCTAGATTAGTGAACCCTACAATGAGGATTCCATTAGAGAATTTTGAGGATCTTGTATATCCACAACTAGCAGATGTTTTTCTTTTTGACTTAATGTATGATGAGCCTTGTCTTAGATGACTTCTTCCTTTCCTTCAATGTCCATTGAGGTTCCCAAGAGCTATATCCTACATGTTTGTCTGTATGGATTTTGTCCTTCATGATTCCCATGGTGATGTCACGAACTCTTGTTTCTAATGCTTCCATGATGCCATGATTCATCTTATTATCATTGTCATATCTTATAACACAAGATTTAAGAGCTTATGATAGGACCCCTTTTGTGAGGGGTACTATCTTACTCATAGGAGAGATTTGTTACTCCCTCTTTTCTTGGCCCTTTTCTTCAGCTTCCTCCATCTTTCAGTGATATGAGCTTCCAAAATCTTTCTATAGCATTGAATCTTAGCTATACTTATTCTGTCTTGCTTTGCTTGAGGACCAAACTTTTGTGTAGGTCTAAGTGATGTGACCTTTACTACAATTTCAGAGAATATATTGTCTAGTATTTCATATATCTCTCTTTGTGTCTCCTCTTTTGGCATGTGAGGACCTTTGAGTGATTTCATACAATTCCTATGAGTCTCTTGAAAGTTGATGCATTCAAGCACTTCTTGACCATCAGAGACCTTTCCATATACATCAATGACTTCTCTTTTTTATGAGGATTATGGCAATCCTCCTTAGTCTATGCAAGGACCTTTTTCATGACTATGACTATCCTCTAGTATTTCTATTTCCTTGCAAAAGAAAATTATTAAACCAAAAATTGAATGAACATTAAAGATACTTACTTGGCATGTGAAGAGGATATCTTCACCTTGGTACTTCCTTTGCTTGAGATTCCCATCACTAGTGTCCTTTTGTCAAGACTTCCTAGGAGGCCTTCTGGCTCTATGACATTTGTTATTTTGACATCATCGAAACTGCGTTATGACCTTGAAATCATCTTGACTTCCAATTCATCTTTAAGGTATTTGAGCACATTGTTGACATGTTAGTGATACTGCTATCCCAGAAGTGGACTTTATCACACTCAATATTCCTTAGAGTGCATCAACGAACACCTACATCGAGCATTATCTAAACTATGATAGTGATATAAGGAGATTTATGTTCTAATCTGAGCATCATGTTGTTCAAGTTCCAAGACTCTGACAAGAATTTGTTATGACATTGTACCGAGACAGTGATGTCTTTGTGTAGAGAGGCACTGTATAGAGAAATTGTCTTATCACCGAAACTGCCTTCTTGTAGTAACTAGATTGAGACAGTGGTATAATATGGATTGTGAGAGGCACTTCTTGGATCAATTCTACCATATATCCCTGAATCTGTAATTTATGACAAGACTTTCTTTCATTTCATAGAGAAGGTTCAGCGATCAAGAAGTGAGGATCCCAAGAATGGTACTGATATACTCCATCAAACTGAAAATGAGTTGAGCGCATGACTATAATCACTGAAGTTGATACTCCATGTATTGTTGTAGACTTGCTCCTTTAAACCTTTCAACTTGCTTTGATGTCCTTGAAGACAGATCCTTGTATGTCTCTTTCTGCCCTTCCTTAGACTGCAACCATAGCTCTGATACCATGTAGAAGAATCTAGGGCATTAATTTAATGAGATTCTTCTTAGCATGATAACTATTTGTGAGGCATTTAATTTTTCTTATTAGTGCAATCTTCTCTTTGACATTATTAGAGTGTGTGTTTCTTATTTCATCACATAGCTACCAAAAACAAAGAGACAAGAACACAAGATGTTGGCATTTTGCCAAGGCCAAAACCTCTCTCTCTTGGACAGGAAAACCCGCACATAATTCTTCTTATAGAGATTCCAATTGACGAACACTGAGACCATGACCCTAGACTTACTGAACCACTCCAAGACCAAGACACCAATCCTCTTCTTTGTCACTGCTAAGATCATCATCACTGTTGCACCTCTAAGGTCATCATCAAGATCTTCATTGTTGCTACAACATCTTTGCACTTTCATCGAAGTCTTAACTGTACCACCGAGATCTTCTTAAGGTCTGCACCTAGGCCCACCGAGGTCTTGACTGTTTCACCATAGCTGCTCCTTCGTTGTGATCATAACCTTGTGACAGAGTCTCCATTGAGATCATACCTAAGCTTAAGATCATGACTACAAAGAGTGTTACTATAGGACTTTCTTCATCTGAATTATGTCGAGACTGTGTAGATTGATGTGGATCCCTGAGATTTTTGTCATCATTGTTATACCAAGATGATACTATCTACAATGATGAGACAGTCTGTTCCACTCTTGCACCAAAGCCCTTATCATCATACTTATGACAAGAATGTTACTATTTTCGTAGCACCCATCTGAAGCTACAGTAATGCCATCCGAAGTCTAAGCCTTATGCAAAGATAGACAGACTTGTACGCATCCAAAATCTGAGTTCCTATACCTCCGAAGTTACAAAGATACTTATCCAAAATTCTGATTTTTTGTGGTAACTCTAGCCATCTATTTATAGGTGTTATGCCTCCATAATAAGCCGACATGTCAATGTGAACTGATGTGTCTCTTTCATAGAGCCAACATGTCATTTGCATATTCTTTGAGGCCAACTTAACTGATCCTTTCATCATTTTGTAGGCAGTCTTCTTCGTGCTCATCTTTGGAGGATTGTGCTTGTCTTGGAGGGTTGTTCTAGACTTGTATACATTTTACATAGGCTCATGAAGAGCTCCTTACATGTCTTTGCCTCTTTCCTAGACCTATGGAATGAGCAAGAAACTCATTCTTATAATTTACAAAAATAATATTTATTTTTCTTAACAAGTACAAAGATCAAAATTACATTTTGTAAATACCAAACCTAGTTACACTTTCTTCAACAAGAAGAAGGGGCAAGGTTGCCCTGTTGGACTTTTGAATTGAAAATTTGGTAAGTGCCTTGTGCATTAGGCTATGGGATCTTCATTTATGTTAGGTACAACTTAGCAAGTAATAGGATTAACACTTGTATTAAAGCAATAGCGTTGTATGATGACAATTACCAAAAAGGTACTTGAGTGTGTATTTATACACACCAAGCTGTGGGCACCCTCCCTAAGAGGGGTTATAGGCCCACATGAGACTTTATAGGTCAGCCTTATCCATACGCTAGAATTGCAACATACCACACCAATTTAATTTCTATTGTGACTGAACGTGAACACCATTCCCAACATCTCTATGTACTTGTAAATTTCAGATATTCCAAACTTTTAAACCAAACTCGATATTCCAATATTCGCGAAGTTAAGATGCTAATTTGGTTTGTTTTACTTTGATTGAGGCTTTGAGATGAATTATGATGTCATTTGATTTTCCATTATGATTTGTAATTCATTATCATGTGCATGTAATTTAACTTGAAAGAATGATGCACTGCAAATAGTGGTTTGATTTTGACTTTTGAGTGAGTAGATTCACTAAAGTTTTTCCATGCTCAATGCAGGAGGAAAGGAGGCATTATGCATGTCACAAAGCCCTTTGCTCCCCTATTCCTCGTTTCCCCACATTTTGTTTGTCATGAGATAGTTTTGTGTGTTAAATTTCCATGAAACTCTGCAACTACTTAGATGAATAATTGAAAACCTAAAAACTAGTTTACTTTCACCAAGATACAGAGTTTCTTAATAATTCATAAGCAGCTGAATAAAAACACCAAAGATATAAAAACACATCACACAAATTGACACACTTGTCTTCTCAGGAAACCCAACATGGAAAACTTGCTTCATTGATGTGCAATTTAATTGATTATTTTTGAGCAATTGGATATATTACAAAGAAATTTGTCTCTCTGGGAAAGCATTCTACTTCTTCTCACAAATCTCAACTAATACAATTGATCTTGGCTTGCCTTCATCACTGCTTGATCTCGTCCCTCTAGCAGGCAATTGTTCCTCTATTGCCTCCTTGACTGACTTTGCAAAACCTGCGCTCTTCTCCTTTATCTTTGCGCACTAGGTCCCTATTTCCTAGTCCACATCAGCCCCTATTCTCTAGTGGAGATCAGCTCCTATTTTATAGGAAGAATCCTTGTATCCTTGCACACTTCCTGCCTCCTATTTCTTAGGACCCAGCTCCTCTTCTTTGCACACAACCAACTCCTGCACACTTGTTCTTCCTATTTCTTTAGGACACAATCTCTCTCACAAATTCGTGAGTTCTCATCACACAAACCTTTGTGTACAAAACTATGAATTTCCTTGTGCCTTCGTCCTCCTCTTTACAGGCCCAATTCAAACATGCAAGAAGGCCCAGTTCAAATTTAGAACTCGAGTTTTGATTGAAGAGTTAACTAAGAGTGGCACTCTTTC
This sequence comes from Pinus taeda, assembly GCA_000404065.3. Taxonomy (NCBI): domain Eukaryota; kingdom Viridiplantae; phylum Streptophyta; class Pinopsida; order Pinales; family Pinaceae; genus Pinus; species Pinus taeda. The sequence goes on along the minus strand of APFE030240970.1, from coordinate 113,607 downwards.
TCTCTCCAATCAACACTGGAGTTCTTAACTCATCCTTCCTTCAATCAAGACTGAAGACTAACTCGCTCTAACTGAAACTGTAACTACCACCTCATTCAGTAATCAAATTGATGAAGACTCCACTTAACTGAAGCTTCAACTCTACGCATGTTAACTTGATGATTATTCCAGTAAACTGGAATTAACTCATCCTAACTGAAGTTTAACTCATGAGGACAATTCAAGGTCTTCACAGGCTAAGGCACAAGCCAGAAGACCTTGCTCGCTACATTTTCAACAACTACAAAAGCACAGTTCTTATAGAAATGGGAGGACAAAAGAGGGACGAATACTCAACAACAAATTAAAGAAGAAAATATTTGTCGAACGCTGAACAAGAGGAAAACAGCAACCACATATTCTGTAGATGCATGGAAGGGGAGATAAAGGTCCTCAAGACAACAATCAAATTGCTCTAACATTGGAGTATAGTGGGCATTGAATGTGTAGCCAGAACAGTTTGGGACTAATATAGTTCAGCAGGATACCCTATTGAACCCACCTGAAAAGGCTAATGAAGAAGAAGACTTAGTAGGCAAAAGTCAGGTAAAAGGATAAATGAAACAACAAATCAGAAGAAGCAGCTAGAAACCAATCCCCAAATAATAACCTAAAGTCAAGATGATTGCCTTGAGAGTGAAATGGAAGAGGTCCAATAGATTTGCGCCATTATGGATGAAGCTCAAGAGACATGTGCTACAGGAGTAACGCCTAAAGCTGCTCTGATCAGATGTATGCGAGCACTAAAGTCTTTACCTAAAGGCAAGAAATTGCTCCAATCCAGGATGTTGATGTCACCAATCTCCCTTCCTTGGTGTCTTTACCAAATACAAATTTGGATTCACATTCAATACAAATAAAATAAAATAAATTGTATTGAAAAGTTACAATTTGAAAAAAAAAAATACAGGAATATACATCTAGCTCTTAAGAAAAAAACATTCAATTATTCAAAATATTAGAAAACAAAGAAAAAAAATCTACGAGGTTCAATGGTGGTTCCAAATCATTTTTCAGGTGAGTAGGTTGCTTTCATAGTTAACTGTCAAAAATTCTGCCACTATATTGATTGAACCCAACCTAAAAGTAAGAAATCAGCATAGTTATTTAATAATTTATTTCTTCCCTTTCTTTTTTCTGACTTGCCTGCCATGATCTCGACAAACCACCCCTACCATTTCAATTATATATTCTTCTTTGGCTCTCTAGCTATTTTATATGGTATGATATTGTTCATAACTACTGAGGTTTATAGGTTCATGATCAAATTTAATTTATACAGGAGACATTCTTGATTGCAGACAAATTGTGCATCAAATTTCCAATAATAACGATTCAGATTCAACCATTGGTACCTTGATTCACTGTAATCCAAATTAGTGCATAAATTCGTCCAAGTCTAATTTCTGGAAGACTTTTTGTACGGGAAGGCCTGATTTGACTGAATTCTGCTACTGTGTTCCTCAGATGACAATGTTGTACTAAAATATTCAATGGTTGTTACATAGATAAAGCTGAGTAACTCATGTCCAAGAGATGGCGTGCTCTGCTAGGTTATCCCTGCATTCTATAGTTTCCTTGGACGGCGCAGCCCGGGCAAGACACAACTCTATTGCGTTTGGAATCCCTGGCTCCGGTCATGATGTAGCCCTGTTCACCATTCTGGATCCACTCAGCTCAGTTGCAAAAGAGGTTATTTCTGGCGGGAGGGCAGATTTTGGAATCAAAGATTTTTTCCAAGTCTGCTTAATGTGTGAAAGTGTTTCCCAAAAACCCCTCAGGACCATATTCTATGGCACAAATGGATACGCCTTCTTGATAGAGGAGGAGCAATGGCTTCCACTGCTTGAGATATCGTTTTCAAAGTCTGTGTATACCCTCTGTTCTTTCCCACATCCTCAGAACCGTTTATGGGTGGGGAGATGGGTTATAGAATATGTATTTTTTTCTTTGGAACAATCTACGTCCTTGCGATATTCTAGGATTTGCGGATTGGAGACAAAAACTTTTCTGGGAAACCTTGTTTTCAAAACGTATGCAAAATGCCAAAGCAGGGAGGATGCACGGCAAGTGTTTGACAAAATGCCTCACCGAGAGTTGGTCTCATGGAGGGGCCTGATCTCAAGCTATGCACAAAATGGATTTTCTGGAGAGGCTTTGAGAAACCTTCGTGAGATGCAGTGTTCAGCCGCCGTCTGGCCTCTGCGCGGCCCTGCAAAAGATGGCGCCGCGAGCTTCAGAGGGCCCCCGACTCCATTCAAGCCAAACCCAGTGATTATGATCGCGTGCTGCCCTGCGAAGGAAAAAAAGAAACAGGCACAGGTTGGGCTCTTAGCAAGTTGTGCATGCACCAGCTTCCTCTCGTCTCAGATTTTCAGAGTAAAGCAGAAACCGGATCACTCTGCATCGTTCCAGATCCTGATCGTGCTCCTCTCTGGCAAAACTCTGCTACAGTGGGTGAGCTCTTCGGATCTAGCGCAGGACCTCAAGCAAATCCTGGAATTTAGGATGGGGATTCCCTTTGCATCTCAACGACTCCTCTACAAAGGCAAACAACTTGAGGATCTCTATCCCCTTTCTTTTTACAACATTCAAAGAAATGCCTCCATCATTTTTTCCCTTCGTTTGAAAGGGGGAGTTGTTGGACAGTCATCTTTAGCTGCGGATTTTTCATACAAAGATGTTGTCCATGCTTAGATACCCAAGAACACAGCTCCACTAGCTCAGGCTCCAAAACCTTTTTTGGTGGACAAACTGGAGGAAACCCCCTCCATTGAAATAATGCATCCTTCGCTGGATGGGCAATTCCAAATGTATGCAGAGCATGGCATTATTTGCAGGTTCAATGGGCTATGGCCACGCACAACAGATCTCTACCAATGGATTCACTCTAACTGGACCAACAATTGCAAGGTTCTTCTTTGCTCAAAAGGTTTCTTCATTGTAGTGTTTGCTTTCAGTGAGGATTACCAAAAAGCATTAACTGAAGGCCCATGGTTTTGAGACTCAGCAGGTTTATTCCTAACCCCTTGGTTCCCAGATTTCAATCCCTCTACAGCTATCATCACCAAACTCCCCATCTGGGTCAAACTTCCTAATCTCCCGGTGCATTTATGGCACTTTGCTGTGTTTCAAGGAATCGGCAATACTCTAGGCCGCTTTCTAGCCACAGACACCTCTAGAGGGGAAAAGGGCATATACACCTTCGCCAGAATCTGTGCAGAAATAGACATGAGTAAAGGACTACCTGATCAAATTATTCTCAAAATTGGAGACTTTCATTAGACTCAGACCCTGGATTACGAGAACACAGCCTTTCGCTGCCAAAATTGCCATCTCACAGGGCACCTTCAGAGCTCGTGTCCATCGATACCTGCCCAAAGAAGAAAGCCAATCCTAAGCCGAAATCCAAAAACTGGAAACCTCATGATCCACCCCCCATGGATAGTTTTGATTCCAGCTCAGATGAAGAGGAAGGGGATGAGGAAGGTATGGACGCAAAGTTGGCACAGGGTCCGCCCTCGACTGGTCCTGAGGAATCCACTGTCCCACCTATCTCTCTGAAAAGAACTCTTGAGTCCTCTCCATCGGATTCAGACAAGGAGATCTCTCCGTCAGCCCAGCACAATTTGCAAATCATGCCAGCCCAACAGAGTCATCTTGGTTGGGTCAAAGTTGGTAAAAAGAAAGGAAAAAAAGGCCGAATAGATGATTCTACCCACGTTGGGTAGAATCCTTTGTTATGCTCTTGTTTCTCTGTTCTTCTGGTTATTTCTTGCTTAGCACTGCTCTCTTCTTGTCTTCTCTTCGGGGCCGAGGTGGATAGTCTATCCTTTCCGGCTGCCCGTTTTTTTCGGGGTTCTGAAGGAGGTCCTTTTGGTCAAGTTGTTGTGTTTGCGAAGTAGCGCTTCAGGCTTCTGTCTGCACGAGCAGACCTTTTGTAAATATGTTTTGGTGTCTTAATATAAAAAGCTGATTTACAAAAAAAAAAAAAAAAGCTGAGTAACTCATGCTAATAATTTAATGGTCACTGCAATGAGAATAGACAGACTGCTTTCAAGGAAATATATTTATGACGCTTTAGGTCTTAAGAACATATTTTAGTAGGTTCTACGGTACTCTTTCATATGACATTATGGAACCTTTTTGTGTTGTAATAGAATATCACTTTCATTAAGAGAAAGCTTATAATATCCAACTTCAGACTCAGCCATGAGTTCAATATTCATAGGGCTACTGACATCAAAAAATATGAAGGAAATCTCTCCTTCAAGTTTTTCAATTACAGGACATTTTTAACCAAAGCATTCATTTTAATTTTGGATCTCGACAGCTCCTTCAATGTTGGAATAGAAAAATCTGGCTTCAAAGTTCAGCATATATGCTGAGAGAAACTACCACTGGAGCAGACATTTACTTGCTGTACTCAAAGATATATTCAATAAAGACAAATGATGATGCAAAAGATACTAAAAGAAATAAGTTTCGATATGACACAATGCATTAAAACTCTGATAAATAAAAATGTACAACCCTCTGAGGTTAACACTCTAATGAATACCCCCAGAATACATGGATCCAACAATATACCTAATAAACATGAAATTAATTTTATTCTTTCTTACATTGTTCTCAACTTCTCGTGACTAGTTACCTCCTGTGCTGAATTTTGTGCCGATGTGTTAGCCAAAGAACATGGTGTTGATGTTTCAATAGGACCAGGGCAGATTATTGACACCTTAATCCCTTTCTGTCCTAACTGCACAAAAATAACTTGATCAATATGCACCACAGAAATAAGAGTTGTCAAATAGTAAATACCACTATAACATAAACAGAAGCTATTGTGGAGACAAAGATTAAGACAGGAAGAGAGAGAGAGATTTTAGAAAAATAATTATAAGATAGATGGTTCAGAAGTTTATCTGCAGACACAAAATAATAAATACAGATTTTTAGGCATGAAAAATACACAATCAGTAAATGAAATACTTGGCATCAATAAAATTATAACATAATAACAAATAAATCTATATTATTGATGAAGATTTCCTAATTCAGCATTACTGCTCAAAAAAACATCAAGGCAAATGATGACCTTAAGCATCCCACACCTCTAACGTAGGAAACAACTGCTGCTGCATTGCAATGTACCTAGGGAGGATAACATAGGGTACTTAAGGAGGCACCTAAGCGAATAATAAAGATAATGTGAGCATAATAATGGAATAAACCCATTTTGAAACTAAAAGGAAATAATATAATAATAAGGGGGTATTTGGCATAGTATCCTTAGGAATACTCATGAGTGTCATTGTATTGGAGGTGTGTTGAATTGTGTTGCCTTGCAGCAAGCATGGCTTGAGGAATGGTTCCTTCCATAAAGAGTATTTAATGGTGTTTCCCTACCTTAAGAGTTCTCCTCTCTATGTTCTTGGCATATTTCATGGTGAATGCCTTTGGTATCTTTCGTGTTTTCGATGTATATGGCAAGTTTTCATGGTGGATTATCTCTTATAACTTTGAATTTTTATAAGTAGTATCAAGGCTCTTTGTAGCAGAAATGCTAGCACACAAGATTTAATTGTGTGTAGTCTGTGTAAGTAATAGTAATTGTATTATTGAAATAAAACTGAACGCTGATTACAAGTTTCATGGTGGTGTACCTATATAGGCATTGAAAGGCCACGAAGGTGAATGGTCACATTGTTTGACCTTTGCCCCTTCATAAAGTCATTAATTAATTAATTTATTAATGAATTATTATTATTATTTCAATATTATTTATTTAATTAATATTTTTATGAATTTTATATTCATAACATTGCCACCCCCCTTAGAAATGTGTTATCCTCAAAGCATATCAAGAAGGGTTTTCTCTAGTTGAACACGCTATTGTGGAATGGCATCTATTTACTTTGACTCTGCTTGTGTCTAGTGAGTTGGTAAAATTCTCATATGAATTTGTACATTCCTTGAAGCTGGGAGCGTTAACACCAAACGATTTATAGGGTTGTCACAACCAACTAAACTCCATGAACTGTTCTTCAAGGTTTGTAGTATAGCTTCCAAATTGTATTAACCAGAGTTGTGGGGGAGCACTACCCCCCTCGAACCCGCTCCCAATCCGAGCTCCGGGCGGGAGTGGCTAGGGAGCGCGCTCCCAATAAAAAAAATTTTGCTCCCTGCCAAAATCTAGAGCGTCGCTCCCGTCGCTCTTGGAGCAAAAATTAAAGCTCGGGAGCGATCGCTCCCGAGCTTTTAATTTTCGCTCCGAGAGCAACGCGCGCGACGCTAGGAGCAATTCGCGCAAAAAAATTTATGTGGACGCGAAAAAAAATTCATTTAAAAAAGAAATTGTTTTAAAACGACTTAGGGGGGGGGGGGCAAAAAAATATTTCATTGTGACTTGAATGAGTTGAGGAGAGCAAAGGAGATTGAGCAAAGGAGCGAGCGCCGAAGAGCAGGGAGCAAGCCTGCAAGGAGGTTAGTAACTTAGTAATTTAGTGTTTTAAACCTTAGTTAGGTAGTAATTTAGTTTAGTTTAGTTTAGTTTAGTTAGTTTAGTTAGTTTAATTTAGTTTAGTTTAGTTTATTTAGTAAAAAAATCATGAATCTAAATAAATTAAATTAATTAATCTAAATTAATTAAATTAATTTTCTCATTCCTATTCTCATTCTCATTCCCATTAAATTTTGCAGATTCAAAAGCCTACAAATATCAAACATCATGGACCTGGCTATATTTCTTGGCATTTTCCTCTTTTTGGTCCCTTTTCTGGTTATTATGGTGCTGGAGAGTAGGAAACTGTAACGACCCATCTATAAATATAAAGAACACAAGCATAATAGCAGGTATATGGTACATGCATATGATAGCTACATATGCATGTGTCGCATACATCGCACTAGTATTGTATACTAAATTGATTATAAGTGCTAAATACCATGTCACTTCTTGGAATAGAGGTTCTACTCATTCATCAATATTGCTTAATGTATGGGTAGATCTTAAAAGAAGACCATATATATATTATATGTTCAGATTTTGATAAAATTATATTAATAAATAATAATAAATGTTAAAAATATATATAAGTAATTAATTAAAAAAAGGGATCCAATTATAAAGTTTATAATGTTATATTAAAACAAATATATACTAAAACAATGCGATATGTTAAAAATAATGTTTATAATGTTTTAATGATATGTGGTATATATGATGTATAGGCTATATTAAAAGAATAATTAATAAAATATCATATGGTTTAAAAACATAAAAGGTATTCATTCACGACCTGAAATGAGACAAGGAAGGGATACGTAAGAGAAGGCGTGACATCATCAGGTTGAGCGGTGGCTGCAGATGGAAGGGCGACCACAGCCAAACAAGAGAATAAAACCACGGGACATGGATTTGGAAAGGGGACACAAAAACCAGAGGGAAGAATTCTGAAAGAGAAGGGAATCAGCCATAGGAAGAGCTTGAGAGTTCTGAGGTTTTGGGCACCGGGGAACAGTCGGCTTCTGTTAAGCTTACTGGATTGAGCAGCCAGGCTTTGCTCAGTCTGGCTGGGTGGATTCGGTCTTTCGGTAATTGTAGCAGCGCAGCCGGAGGCATCTTCAACTGTAGGATTGCAAGTAGGTACCTCAACAGTTCCGTTAATTGATTTTGTCAGGTTTCAGGAAAATGTTACAGGTTCATGATAAATCCCTTACTTTTTTTTTTGCATTTGTTTTCGGCTCTTACATTTGGTATCAGAACTGGTTATAACTCTCGGACCTCATAAAATGGTATTATAGTTCGTGCCTTCTCTATTCATGATTCCAAGTTTAAATTGTGTAAATTAACTACACGAGTGTGTAGCTTCAAATTAAATGAAAACCTATAACACAAGAAATCAACGACAGTTATGGCTATGGCTTTGTTTAGTTATGGTAAGACATTTCGTGATATCAGTATTAAAGCCTAAATCTCCTAAATCTCATAAATATATCTGAATGATATAAAAGGATTTACAGGCAAGAATCAACCGTTTGCTTCACCGTGTGGTCGAGAAACATTTTCAAATACAACTCTGTTCCAATATTGATTTTCCTTTTCAACCTCTGCTAGTATCTCCCGCTTAAAATTGAAGTCAAATTAAAAAAAAGGGGGGGGCTTTAACGAAATTCTCCAATCTGTAAAGATAATTGTGATGGAAGTATGATTTGGTATTCTGGTTTAATTGCAACTCTAATACTGTTCCTAAGTAGACGATGAAATCACTGGAACAGGTGGCAGAGGTTTCTTAACTTTGGATTTTCTTTTTTCTTTTTACAATAAATTCAGAAGTCTATCAATACACTACTTGAGGAAATAAGACCGCAACGAGCCACGAAAACCAAAAGGAACAGGGCAGAGACGTTGACATGTGTGTGTCAAATGTATGTTGTTGAGGCTGGTGTCTATTTATGGTTGCCTTCGAGGGGCCAGCTGCCGTGTGTATATCAGTCGACTGAATCTGTATCTTGTTATATTCCGACATTAATATATGTAGCGTACAACCTTAGAACATATAAAATAACTATATACCCTTACAAGTTTCAAACATGTAAAAATATATATTATATCAATATACTTTGTGAACTTTACAACATATTTTAAGTTAAATAATGGAATAAAAAAATTAAAACAATAACGCCACGATGAACGGGATAGCAAAACATTTATATGAAAAACGCGGGAAAATTACACCGACAATGAAAAAAAAAAAAAAGAGTTTTCATTAACATCATCTGATGCCTTATTTTTTTTATTTATTCTATTTTAATTATAAAATGTCAATCTCCGTAGCAGCTCTCTATTATGCTATTTCGGTGTCTAACTGTTTCATTTTTTTTAATTAGTTCTGGAAAACGATGACAAAATATCTTCGCTTTATTTTAATTCGAGGTATAAAATATCTTAACTTTACTCAATATAGAAGGTACAAAATATCTAACATATAAAAAATAAAAAAAAAAAATTAATTAATTAATTTTGTACTAAGAACGAGATAGTGAAACAAAACTTATATGATATAAGTGATGTGTATTACTTTAAAATGTTTTATTTTAAATGGTAATATTTTTTATAATTAAATCCCAAAATTGTAAACGATGATAGCTATTACTTTATGCTATTTGCAAAATATAGATTTATTTTTCGCTTTTATTTAAGTGTAACCACATGACTTAAAAATTTTTATTAATAGTTTGAACTTTTGATTAATAGTTTCAAAAAAAATTATAATGAAGTATAATTATAATGTAACAATAGTAAAACTGAAATAATATAATACCAATAAATTATATTATTATATATATATATATATTAATATTATTATTGTATTTAAATACGCAACGAATTTGATGAATAATATAAAATAAAACTTTACACTTCAGAACAAACTGAAATATATGATGTAGCTAGGAATCTTGGAGAATCTCGCCTCTCCATTCACGTAAGTGGTCGATTACCTTCTTTTTCTTTTTTTTTCTTTTTTTTATTCAAATTTTGTATTGTGTAAAAGACAATTTAAGTATATGAGATACAGCTACGTTATTAATTTATTTATATAAATGTAAGAATTTCAACTATATTTGTATAAACGTAAGAATTTTTTTATTTTACTTAATTTAAATTATATTGGGATTATTTTAATATGGAATAATTTCATTAATATATTGTAAGGGACAACTCAATTAAGAAAATCTAAATATTTATAAATTACGACCATTCCCAACTATTCTCTTGAAGTTTTAAGCAATATACCAATGAAAAAGTATACATTCAAATTATTTAAAATATTCAAGATATTCCAACCGAGAAGAGAGATGATGTTATAAGTAGCATAGAGTAAGAATCCAGTGAAAGAATCGGAGATACTATCATCGGTCGTGTGGCAGTAATCAATTATCCCCTAAGTAAGTGAAGGACTTGCATACCTAACTAGTTTTCGAAAAAAAAAAAAAAAATCATGCTTGAAAATCTGCCCTTTGAGAAACTTTGGTTAGATAATTTTAAAGGTTAGCGAATTTGGAATCTCACATCAGAATCTCATACGAGTTTCCAGATTTAGATTGAATCAGAACAATCTTTCATTTATATATATTATAGGTTTAATCCATATCTAAGTAATATATTCAACAATATAAATATGTATGTCCTTCTTTATAGGTAATAGCTAGTTTGAGGTGTGATGGGTATGTTGCCGATGTTCATTGTAACGAGGCATTTAACATTTTCATTTTGTGAATGTTATTTAGTAAATTTTAGATGATCTACCTTAGGAACTAATAACCATACACTTTTGCATTATTTCATATTATGATAGAATACCCTGCATTAGGACAAGGAGGTCGTGAGACCACCGTCCTTGACCTCGGTACCAGTAAGATCTACCTAGCAGATAAAAATAGCAAAAACTATACCCGTTTATGAATGTGAAATTGCAAAAGAAAATTATAAGTTAAATTCGATTGTCTACCTCAAATTTTTATAGAATTTTATTATGTACACAGGAAACATTACAATGGTAAAGACATATGAGCGACGACGACGTGATCGGGCAGCATCACCGTCATTAATGCCGCCACCATCGCCATCATCATCCCCATCGCCACCACCATCACCATCGTCACCACCAAGACCATTATCAACATCAATTGCTCCAGCACCAGAGTTGACCGTGATAATGAACTCATTGGAAGCCTTATTGGAGACATTAAAAGAATCAACTAAGGCTAAGACCAAAGAAGAATTTCAACCTTTAGCTACCAGTTCAGCGGAACCAAAGAATTTTGAGCACAAAAGAACAAATGAAGATATTTCTAAGGAGCTTCAAAAAATTAAACTCCTAGAATTTTCAAGAGGTTGAGCAGGTGAACGCGCTGAGGCATGGTTAGAAGGAATGAACAGATGCTTTAGATTAAGAGAATATTCTTCTTTGGCAAAAACAAAAATTGTTGTATTTCAATTAAAGGAAAGTGCCTTGATTTGGTGAAGAAATCTAGAAAAGCAGTTGCACCTTACATCGGATAATGTCCCTTGGGAACTATTTGAGGAAAGATTTCGCGCAAAGTATTTACCTCCATATTTTCAACAACAACAAGCCAGGGCCTTCCATACCTTAGTACAGGGTAATAAAACAGTGGAAGAGTACGAGATAAGGTTTATGGAGCTTGTAAAATACATTCACTACTTAGATTCTGATGAACATCAAGCTGAACGCTTCATATTTGGGTTAAATCCTCGCATCAAAGCCTTGGTAAGCATGTGGAAACCATCATCAGTAGCTGAAGCGGTTGAATGTGGTCGTCATGCAGAAGAGCACCTTGGAATCAAAAAAGATATAGGACCAGCAGAACCTTTACAACCAGGATTTCCAGGAAAGACTCCCTGAAATTTCTTCAGAGGAGGTAGCTCAAGGCCACCTTACGGTAACAAATTTACCCCAAGAAATTTAGGAACAAGAGCTCCCATGACAGTAAACACTATGGCTGCGGAATCATCAAACACCAGTCCATGGACATCTCATGGAACTGCGAGGAAGAAATTCGAGAGGAATCAGCGGGAGAGGACAAAGCTCTTTATCTAGAAATTCATGCCCTGATTCAAGAGGATCAGCGCAACGTAATTGTTGGGGATGTGGAGGACGCATTTTCAACGTGATTGCCCAGAAGCTTCATCAAATATATTGCATAGGACTGGAAACGAACCAATATCAAACAATCAAGGTAACCATAAAATTCATGCAGTAGTCGGCAACGACCAAGCAGCACATCAATCCGTTGTAGTGGAATCTTCAGGTATTATCAATGGTATAAAACTCAAAATCTTATTTGATATTGGTGCCACAGATAGTTTCATTTCGTCATATGCATTAAACAAATGTGAGTTGGCAGCTCGCAGACAAAATGATTTCAAACAGGTGGAAATGGCCTCAGGAGAACTCCAATCTGTGGGCTTAAGTGTGGATCAATACAAAATTGACTTAGGGGTATGTACGACTAAACTGAAAGTTTATGTCACAGCCTTGGGAACTTATGATCTTATCATAGGTATGGATTGGCTAGCAGCTCATCAAGCTTGGGTAGACTGTTATGGGAAAATAATTCTAGGTATAAATGATGAAGGAAAAGCAATCCAAATTCAAGGAATCAAGAGAAAAGTATCTTTACGCTACATATCAGCAATGAAAATGAAGCGTTGTTTAAGGAAAGGTTGTCAGGCTTATGTAATTCAAGAAGTAAGCGAAGAAAAAAGAACATCCTTAGGACAATATCCGGTGTTAGCCAAATTTCCAGATGTATTTCCAAAACAGCTACCAGGATTACCTCCTGTAAGAGAGCTGGATCTCACTATTGAATTAAAACCAGGTACCCAACCGATCTCTAAAACGCCTTATAGAATGATAGCTCTAGAACTTCAAGAATTGCAAATTCAATTGAAGGAACTACTGGATATAGGACATATTCGACCCAGTACATCACCTTGGGGCGCTCCTGTAATTTTTGTGAAGAAAAAAGATGGATCTTTAAGATTATGCATAGATTATCAAGACTTGAATCGAGCTATAGTAAATAATCAATACCATATGCCTCGAATCGATGATCTTTTCAATCAAATGAAAGGAGTTGTTGTCTTTTCAAAAATTGATCTTCGATCAGGCTATCATCAACTAAGGATTTCTAAAAACGATATTTCCAAGACTGCATTCCGGACACATTTTGGACATTATGAATTTACTGTGGTACCATTTGGATTAACAAATGCACCAGCAGTATTCATGAATCTTATGAACAGTGTTTTCTGCGAATATCTTGATCAATTTGTACAAGTCTTTTTAGATGATATTCTCATCTATTCCAAGAATAAGAAAGAGCATGAAGATCATTTACGAATAGTATTGTCCTGCCTTAGAAAACGTCAGTTGTATGGAAAATTATCCAAGTGTTCATTCTTTCATGAAAAGATTCATTATTTAGGTCATATCATATCAGGTGAAGGGATTTTAGTAGATCCTGAGAAGGTAAAAGCAATCATGGAATGGCCAATACCGAAAAACGCACATAAGATACGAAGCTTTATGGGTTTAGCCGGTTACTACTGAAGATTTGTGGAGGGATTCTCCAAAATCGCAAAGCCGATTACAACCCTTCAGCGTAAAGGTGTTAAGTATGAATGGACTGAGGAATGTAATAAAGCATTCTCTGAACTCAAAAGACTACTCACCAGTGCACCAATCCTAAGAGTCCCAAATATGGACAAAGATTTTACAGTATGTACTGATGCATCCAAACAAGGGTTGGGTGTAGTATTGATGCAGAATAGAAGAGTGATAGCATATGCTTCCAGAAAGTTAAAACCTCATGAAGAACTCTATGCTACTTACAATTTAGAATTAGCCGTTGTAGTGCTAGCTTTAAAGATTTGGAGACACTATCTAGTGGGACGAAGTTTGACACTTAAAAGCAACCATCAAAGTCTACAATATTTGTTCACCCAAAGAGACTTAAATGCCAGACAAAGGCGATGGAGTGAGTTCCTAAGTGAATATGACTTTGGAATATCATACATTAAGGGAAAAGAAAATGCAGTAGCAGATGCTTTAAGCAAAAGACCTCGAATATTTTCTCTCATACCTATTAAAGTAGACTTAAGACAACGAATACTAGAACATTTCATAAAAGATAGCTGGTATTTAAAGGTGAAATCTAGTCTTGAGGGTAAAAAGCCAAAAGAATCTAAATTTGAGGGATATGAATTAGAAAACAATGGAATCTTACGATTCCATCGAAAGATGTATATTCCTGATAATAAGGATCTTGGAGACACTATCCTTAGGGAAGCCCACAGAGCAGTATATTATGCACATCCTGGAGTAGGGAAAATTTATGCGGATACCAAGAAACTCTTCTTCTGGTCAGGCATGAAACGTGATATCGCTCAATTTGTTGCAAAATGTTTGAATGTCAGCAAGTAAAAGCAGAGCATTGTCACCCAGCAGGTCTCTTGCAACCTCACAACATTCCTATGTCTAAATGGGAGATCATTTCTATGGATTTTATCACTGGGCTACCTCTTACTTCTCAAAGACACAATGCCATTTTGGTTGTAGTGGATAAATTAACAAAAAGTGCCCATTTCATTCCCGTAAGAGATACTTAGAATGTTGCTGACGTAGCTCGAGTATTCATAAATGAAGTTATTAGATTTCATGGAATATCTAAGAAGATTATATCCGATAGAGATTCGCGATTCACTTCAAGATTCTGGACTTGCATGCAATCAGCCTTAGGAACTCAACTAAATTTAAGCACTGCTTACCATCCTGAGACTGATGGGCAAACAAAAAGGGTAAATCAAATAGTTGAAGACATGTTGAGAATGTATGTTATGGATCAACAATCACACTGGGAAAAGTACTTACCCTTAGTGGAATTCACATACAATAACAGTTACCACAGTTCGATTGGAATGCCTCCATTCGAAGAATTATACGGCAGACCATGCAGAACACCGTTAAGTTGGGACAGGTTAGAAGATCGAGAGATGATAGGACCAAAATTAATCCAAGAAATGGAAGAGCAGGTAAAACAAATTAGACAATGATTAAAGGAAGCACAGGATAGACAAAAGAGTTATGCTGATGCTCACAGAACTGATAGGAGGTATGAAGTAGGGGATCAGGTTTTCATCCGCATCAAACCAAATAAAAGTACTATTCGATTCGGAAAAGGGACAAAGTTGTCAACCCGATTTATTGGACCATTTAAAGCCCTGGAAAGAGTTGGACCTGTTGTCTGTCGTCTTGCCCTGCCACCTCACCTGAATAGAATTCATAATGTATTTCATGTATCTGTATTAAGACATTATATAGCTGATCAATCTCATAACCTTCAATGGAAGAAATTGTAGGTATCGGACGAGGGAGTCGTATCGGTCAAACCATTACGTATACTGGAACGTAGGGTTCGACAGCGCAGGAATCGCCTGGTGGACCAAGTTAAGGTCCAATGGGACAAGTATAGCCCTAGATTAGCTACTTGGGAAGATATAGAAGACATATGTCAAAGATACCTTAATCTATGTCATTTTTGAGGAACTATAAACTATGTTTAGTATATATTTACTTCACTGCAAATCAGAGACTCAGAACCATTTTGAATGATTATATATAAACGTGAAATTTTGTGACATAATATATGTTTAAATTTTGTTGGTACATGGATACTAAAACGATATATGTTGTTAATCTTACTAAATTATAGTTGTCAAAGTAAAGTTTAAGACAGTTAAATGATTGTACTTCTGATAGGAATTAAGACATTATGAATCTGTTTTATTTACACATGTCAATATGATCGATGGAATAGAAATCAAGGAGTAATTACATTTTAAATGAAAGTCAATAACATGAATAGAATATGGCAAAATATGTTATACTGTAGTTGACATATGTGAATTATACATAAGTTATTTTGAATATGCTAATGCACATTTTACAAATGCATGAATAAGTGTATGATTGCAAATAACAAACAGTTACCAGAATGACCATGTGATGACAGAACCTCAGAACAATTAAAGCTCAAAGAGATTCTATGATAGGGTATTAACCCTAATTCTACTGGGAGGAGTGGAGGTGTTGCTCACCGTTTATCCTCCGAACCCTGGAGTCATGGGAGGACTGTGCGAATCACACTTCCCTAGACGTGTGATGATGACTGTTGGGTGCCTACTGGAAATCAGGTCGGTATAACCGACGCTGTCACCTTAGAGTTTATGAATGGTTAGGTCAGTAAAACTGACGCCATGGCATACTCCAGTAGAGGATGGATAGGATGAGAGCGGAAGAAATTAGGAAGGACAGGATGATTTTAGAATAGCTTGGGAACCTGGATAGGGCAAGGCATAACCATTAAAATCATAAACCTAAAACACTAATTTTATAGTCTCTTTATATTAAAATAAGAATTTTAAACCTCGGTCTATAAACCTAAGAAGGATGTACTAATTGCTATCATAAGTAATCAGATAAGATAAAAACTCTAACTTTGGGACGAAGTTTTCTGAAGGGGGAGTGTATGTAACGACCCATCTATAAATATAAGAACGCAAGCATAATAGCAGGTATATGGTACATGCATATGATAACTACATATGCATGTGTCACATACACCGCACTAGTATTCTATACTAAATTGATTATAAGTGCTAAATACCATGACACTTCTTGGAATAGAGGTTCTACTCATTCATCAATATTGCTTAATGTATGGGTAGATCTTAAAAGATGACTATATATATTATATGTTCCAGATTATTGATAAAATTATATTAATAAATTAATAAAATAAATTTTAAAATACATATAAGTAATTAAATAAAAAAGGGGATCCAAGTATAAATTTTATAATGTTATATTAAAACAAATATATACTAAAACAATGTGATATGTTAAAAATAACATTTATAATGTTTTAATGATATGTGGTATATACGATGTATAGGTTATATTAAAAGAATAATTAATAAAATATCATATGGTTTAAAAACATAAAAGGTATTCATTCACGACCTGAAATGAGACAAGGAAGGGATACGTAAGAGAGGGTGTGTCATCATCAGGTTGAGCGGTGGCTGCAGATGGAAGGGCGGCCACCGCCAAACAAGAGAATAAAACCACGAGACATGGATTTGGAAAGGGAACACAAAAACCAGAGGGAAGAATTCTGAAGGAGAAGGGAATCAGCCATAGGAAGAGCTTGAGAGTTCTGAGGTTCTGGGCACGGGGGAACATTTGGCTTCTGTTAAGAAGCTTACTGGATTGAGCAGTTAGGCTCTGCTTAGTCTGGTTGGGTGGATTCGGTCTTTCGGTAACTGTAGCAGCGCAGCCGGAGGCATCTTCAACTACAGGAGTGCAGGTAGTTACCTCAACAGTTTCATTAATTGATTTTGTCAGGTTTCATAAAAATGTTACAGGTTCATGATAAATCCCTTACTCTTTTTTTTTCTTTACATTTGATGAAAATGGATTTGATAAAAACCCCGGTGAGGAGGAGCTAGAGGAGGGTGAACATGACTCTCAAAAAACTAAACAAGACCAAACCCCATTGTGGAAATATGTTAACAGGCCTGAAGCAGGGAAAGGTGGTGGAACCACTAAATTTCATTGCCCCCATTGCAACAATAATTACACAGGTTCATACACCCGTGCCAGAAAACACCTCTATAGGAAAAGGCCATGGGATGGAGATAAACAAATAGGAATCAAAACTTGTCCAGCTGTATCAACAGCAGATAGAGCCAAATACATAAGGGAAGATGAGGAAGCCCAATACAAATCTAAAAAATCAAGGGTTTTCTTTGAACCAAGCTCACAATCACAAGCACAAAGAACTCCTTCAGCATCCTCCCAAGGCAGTGGATATGGAGGCACAGGATCACCAGCTTTAAGGCATAGAACCATATCAAATTTCCTTGATGAGAGGTGTAGGAATGATGTGGATTCAAAGGTTTACAGGTTTCTCTATGCATGTGGGAAAACATTCAATGTTCTTCGCTCACCTTATTGGCACGAAATGGTTTCTACCATAAATGATGCCCCTAAAGCATACAAGATCCCTGGGTATGACAAGGCAAGAACCGTTGGACTTGCCATGGGGTGTCCATTGTATCTGATGGATGGACAAATGTAAAAGGCAAGCCATTGATAAGTGTTCTTGTTGTGTCTGTTACTGGTGCCATCTTTCTAAATGCATATGATTACTCAGACAAGTTCAACACCGCCATCAACATTGCAGAAGCATTACTTCAAACAATTGACCGTATTGAGCCATACAATGTCATCCAAGTCATCACTGATAATGCTCTTAATTGTAAGGAAGCGAGAGCAATTATTGAGGATAAATACCCCAACATATTTTGGTCTGGGTGTTTGGTTCACACATTGAACCTTCTGATGCATGATGTTGTCAAAAACAAAAATGCACAATACAAATGGATTGGTGATTTGTACAAGAAAGGCAAACAAATGATAAAATTTATTACAAATCATAGCAATACCCATGGCCTTTTCCACAGCCACTCGAGATTGGAGTTGTTGAAGATTGCGAAGACCAGATTTGGTAGCTATTATCTCACCTTCAGGCACCTTTTGAAGGTAAGAGAGACATTGGCTAGCATGGTATCAAGTCCACATTGGCAGGTATTAAAGGAAAGGGCTACAAATGCAGCTGACAGGCAAGGTTTTGAACTGGCGGAGGAGGTCGCTCTTGATTGTCAGTTTTGGACAAGTGTGAGGCAAGTATTGGATTTCACCAAGCCCATTTATCACATGATTTGGTTTGCAGATACAGACAAACAATGATTGGCGAGGTGTATGAGCAGATGGATACCATGTTGGGGCAAATAAAAGATATTGTTCATAACAGAGATCCAGACTTGTACAAACTGATTCACGATTGTGTGTGTGAACGGTGGAATAGACTTAATCTTCCACTACATTGCTTGGCATATATCCTTACGCCAAAATATTACTCTAAATCTTGGTTGGGCCAACCTGCACCAGGGAGTGGGATTAGGACCAAACCCCATTTAGATGCAGAGGTAACTAGTGGATATTTGCAAGCATTAGAAAAGTTGATACCTGACAGGGTGGAATGTGCAACTATGCGCCTTGAAATAGGCAAATACTTCAATGGCACTAGTTTGTTTGGTAACTTCCATGCAATGGAAGACAGAGATAGATTTGATTCTCTCAAATGGTCGGAAACATATGGCGGCTAGGGACTTTTGCCAAAATTGGCAAAAAAAGTTCTTTCACAGGTTGTAAATACTTCTTCTGCAGAGAGGTGTTGGAGCACCTACAACTACATACATAATGTGAAA
>APFE030240970.1:46595-65878 GCA_000404065.3 Pinus taeda | reverse complement strand
CCCATCTCAAGCGCCCAGTACCTCCCTTGTTTATATTTATGTGTCTTTGCTGCATTCTCATAATAAAATCTGCTATTTGAATTCATGGAATAAGTAATTTAGGTTGATGCATTTTTGGTTTGGTGACATTCATAATCTTTGGTTTCACTTACACTCCTCTTTCTCGTTCCATTACCATCTCTTCCATCTTGATCACGCATGCAAGCATATCTCTTCCTACCATTCCATCACTCCTCCATCACTTCAAACCTTCACGACCAAGCATCCCATCCTGTAGAATTGCACAGACCATCCTGTAGAAGCCCTACAGGACTATCCTGTAGTAACCTCTGAGTATCCTGTAGGATCCCCTGCAGACATCCTGTAGGAGGCCATTCACTCGGTTGCCGAGCTTCTGAACGTGGAAAACCTCTGTGGATGGCTGCTAAGGTTCCATAGGGACCTCACCTAGCCTCCCCAACCTGTTCCACGCCTTCCTTCCTTCTCCATCCCATCTGCACAACCAAACCCCAATTAGCACACAATCATAATCATTCCACCCACTTAAGGAAAAATACAAAAACATGTCTTTTATGATGCAAGTAGTTTAGATCCATGCATTTTCACTTATTAGAGATAGTAGCAGCCTTGGTAGAAGTTTCCTTCACGTCATTTTCATTATAGAGGCTAGACTAGTTAAATTAGGGTTTCCTAGGTTTACATGCTGTGATTTGCTTTCAGTTCATTGTTGTCAAGTAGATTAGTCTTCTTTGAGCTAGCTTTCGTCCATCGTTGATAGAGCTTCTTCTATAAGCCCATAGAAGTTGGCTTAAGCCCTAGTGGACTTGTGCCAGCTGACCAAGTGACAGCTGCGACAAGAGCTAGTACTTGTGCATATAGCACCGCCGCTTCCAAGTTTGTACGAACTACCGGGTTGATAAAATTAAGAGACAGGAAGCCCCAGGAGTTGTAGCATTATTGCTACAATACTGGGGCTCACCAGAAAGTAGTCGAGGCGTTGGTCAACCCAAATGGCATGACCACAAACTCGAAGTGCCCATAATGGCACCGAAAAGTTGTCTTGGGGATGCCTTGATCCCTCAACCTGATCTGGTGGTACCTCGAACGTCGATATATTTTAGAGAATTACTTGGCTCCTCTAATCTCATCCATAAATTAATCTATGCGGGGGATCAGGTACCTTTTCTTCAGTGTCTTCCAGTTGAGGGCCCGGTAGTCAATGCACATGCGCAAGGTTCCATCCTTCGTCTTCACCAACATTACTGAAGAAGCAAAAGGACTGAAACTTGGCTTGATATGGTCCAATGCCAACATCTCTTTGATGCCCCTCTCAATCTCATCCTTATAAGCCTTAGGATGCCTATAAGGGGTAGTGATCACCGCCTGCACACCCAACTCCAACTCATTGGTGTGCTGGAATCCTCAGTCTGGCGGCTGTCCTAGTGGAATATCCCCAAACACCATTGCGTACCTGTCCAACAAGGCCTGTATGTCTGGATATGGTGGATAGACCTGTCTTCCAACCTCTGAAACCCTTAGCTCCACTACCCATGCTATGTCCCCATGTCGCAGATCTGCCTCCATCCTATGCGTTGAGACTGTCTCGGGTGGATATGAATGCATGCCTCTAAGGACGATTGATTTGACATTCGGCCCAATGAACTCCATCTCTAGTTTCTTCCAATCAGTAGTGACTCGCCCAAGGGAGTACAACCACTGGATACCCATCACCACGTTGGTGTCTGGCACATCGACCACAAAGAAATGGTCCGTAATAGAGTATTTTGATTTTCCCATAA
Organism: Pinus taeda; assembly: GCA_000404065.3. NCBI lineage: Eukaryota > Viridiplantae > Streptophyta > Pinopsida > Pinales > Pinaceae > Pinus > Pinus taeda. Next base: position 64,079 of record APFE030240970.1, on the reverse strand, counting down.
CTATTGTCAAAGAAAGCACATACCGAGTGCACTGCATGGTACGGTCACCTAGTACCAGGACTGAAAAGCCGTCAAACTCGGTCGTGGTGAGGCCCCTCCTTTGAATCAACTAGGCATCTATGAAGTTGTGGGTAGCCCCACTGTCAAATAATATTGACACCCTCTGTCCCTGTATAGTGCCCTTGATCCTTAATGTCAAGAATTTGGGGACCCCGCATAAAGAAGCAAGGACTCCCTCGTATGGGGCAAAGGATGCCCCTCCCTGTGGAGGTGGTGGTGGTGGTCCCCTATCTGCCGAACTCTCACCGTCTCCCATACCACACTCCTGCTCCATATCATCCTCCGGGTCACTGTCTGAAAAGACCTCAATATAGTGTGATTTGCCAGCAGTGCACCGATGGCCTGGTGCCAAGGGCTCCCCACAAATGAAGCACAACTTCCTCCTCCTGAGGTCCTTTCATGTCTCATCATCCAATTACCCCCGACCCTGGGTGGTTCTTTGAGGTGGAGGTCTAGTGTCATGCCCCTTCTGGGGAAAAGGGGTCTGTGTAGGAAAAGGTGCTCTGGTCTTGGGGATGCCCCCCTGTAGATCTCTGGTGCACATAATTGCTTCCTGCAGCATGGAGGGTCTGCGTGACTTCACTAGTCCATGTAGGGGCTTGAGTAAGCCCTCTATGAAGGTATATACCCTCCGAGCATCTGATAGGTTCGAGACCATCACTAACACTCGCAGAAACTCCGAAATGTACTGCTTTGGGTTGCCTGTCTAGTGCAGTTGGGTTAGCTCCCTGAAATGAGCCTCGAGATCCCTCTGATCCAAGTGTTCCACCACCCTCTTGGTGAAATCCTCATATGAAGCCACATTGGCATTCCCCAGGGTGGCCAAACCATGAAACCACCAATCATGGGCTTCCCCCTCCATGTGCAGCATGGCCATCTTGATGGCTTCCATCTCTGTCATCTGGTTGAGTTGGAAATACATATCCATCTTCTCAACCCAAGCCCGAGCAGTGCACTTGCCAGTGCCATCGAATGTAGGAAAGTACATCCTCCCTATGGTCCTCTGCAGCTCATAGCTCTGTGTGCCCTGTCCTCCATAGCCCTTGCTCTTCTCATTCTGCTTGAGCTTGCAGAAATCTCTGAAAGAGAGTGCTTCCCTGAAGTATGCACCCATAGATTTCCACTCTCTAAAGTGTTCTCCCATCTGTGTGGGGTCTTCACCCCCTGCTGATTCGATCTAAGCCACAGGCACGAAAGAGGGTAGTGTAGCTCGAGTTGGCCCACTGGATGATGGGGGTTGTGTTGCCGGTGAAGGGTGATCGAATTGCTAGGAGGCTCCAGAAGTTTCCCCAAATAAGAATCCTCTAGGGGTGGCTCTCTCTCGGTTCTGCTTTTTTATCTCCTCCAACATCTCTTTCTGGCCCTTTGCTATATCATTCAAAGCCTTCAAGAGGCCATCAAAAGCCATCTCCTCCTTTCTCTTGGGATCTACCATATCTTCCTCTGCTACCACTGCTTTTCCCCTGTCCTCTGTGTCTGGAGTGATTTCCAACTCTCTTTCTCTGCTTCGGTACCTCTGCCTCCTGTATGTGATGTTTTGTTGGTCTCCTTCTCTCATAGGAGAAAATCACCACAACTGAGCCAGAACCTAGGCTCTGATACCATTGTAGTGTTCCTAAACAGGAAATTAAGTGATAAACAAAGCATGCAAACAATCCAACAATTAGAAAAACGAAATTTACATCAAGCACCCATGAAAACGTTGGAAATAGAGAACTGATGAGCCATTTTATTAATTCTTCAAGGGAAAATATAATCGCAAAATAGAATGGTGCACCTGGGCTTGTCTCAATGGACAAGCATGAAAAAACTCAAGTGAGCAAATGCTGAACTGACTGCTACCCCAACTGCTTCACCAAAACTAAATTGTGTTGCCCAAAAACTACACTGTTTGCTGAAATAGAAGGGTTGAGACTACTACTTCCTATGCTCAGAAAATTATGAGATTTCAGCTCCTTGCTCCTTGGCCTAAACCCAACAAAACCTAGAAAGGGTTTGGTCTGGTTCAAACTTCTGAAGTTTGAACCCTAAGGAGCCCAACCTCCGCTGCAACTGCAAAACTCGATCTGCTAGAATGAAGCTGTAAAACCTCCTGGTAAATTACCCAAATCATTGATATGATCCCTCCTATGAATCTCCTTCCTTCCGAGCTAAGATTCTGGGTTGTAGCTCTTCCCCTCAAGACCCACGAATTCACTGAACTGGCCCTCTCCGCTATCCTCCAAGCCTGGAATTCGAACTGCTGGTTTGTTGCCTTCTCTTGCCCCAAAACACTTCCTGAATGATAGCCCAATGATGTCCTTCAGATTCCTTGGCTTCTTCGGCTAATGGCTGGCCCAAGATAGCTCTTTCCCCCACTGTGTGTTCTCAACTACTAGCCTAGAAATATGCACTCCCTAAATATAGTTGAACGACTGTGTTGTAGATACTCCCCAGAACTCCTCGAAATACTCTGGAACTGCCTTCCTAGGGTGGCACTCGAAGTCCCCCAAAGGTAAGGTTGAATCTCTCGCTTGAGAGATTCGTGGCTGAACAACTAGTTGACTCAGCTAAGCAGCTCGAGCAAATAGTCAAGTAAAATTCAATATACAAGAGTGAATGAATGACCAAGTGAGAGGCTCCTTCTCCTTATGACTTCGTGGGCCTTCCTTTGCCTCATGTGGTCCCCTCCAACAACTATATGAATTCCCTCCAAGCAATTCAAATTGCCTAGTTCGAATTCCCACGTGGGTGGCCCCCATCTTCCACTGGCAAACTAATCTAGCCGAAATTTCTCCTAAGTCCCTAAGTCGAAACTGTTGTATCATTTTCGTAGGAAAAATTGTGCAAAATTGTCTAGAGATAAGCTTGTTACAAATGTATTTGGGAAGGGACATGACATACATCTTTACATCACATATTACAAAGAAAATCTCATACAAAAGTGGAATTTTGACAATAAAAACATGACCTCTAGACTCAACCAAATTCTGCAACTCTTTACAGATGATCTAGTATGATAATTTACATAGACTTGGTACACTAGTACTCACCTAAGATCTCACCATATGTAATGTCCCATCCCAATAAATTCTACTAGGGGAGTTCTACAATTTTGCAATTTTGAGGTGAACACAATTTTGGTGCCAACGTTAGGAAATGTGGGTGAAAAAGAAAAAATTATAAAAGGTGCTAAGAGGGGGTTTCCCAAACATTAGAAAAGCCAAGGAAATTCGATGGGAAGTGGAAAGTGGGGGCCACTCCAAGGGAATACACACCCCTTGGAGGATTCGAATTGGATGAGATAGGGAATTCGATGGGTGGGTCCCACAAGGAGCATGAGGGATGATTGGCTATAAATTGGAGGTGAGAGACATCAGCAGCTTGACAAAGGGTGATACAGAGAGAGGGTTGTTGTAGCAATAGTGCAGTACTATAACACCTTCCTCACTAAGAGGGAGTGTTAGTTTTTGTAGCATCAAAGGTGTTCTAGTCTTGAAACTTTGTGGAGAGGCTAAAACACATGAGTTCTCCATTACCCAAAAATTCTTTCTAGAAAGTCCACCTGGAAGTGTCTCAATTAGATTATTAGCCTTATTTTTTTATATTTCCTAAGTCTAAACTTAGGAAAAGGGGTTAATTAATCAGTATTAATTGAGAAAGGTGTGAATCATCTAGAAACTATCACGGATTGACTGCGAATAATCTTAGCCCTTGATTAAGTTTTAATAATATTAGCCATTAATTAAGTTTTAATCTTAGTCGTTCGAGTCCCAATAGAAGATTATAAGAAGTCGATGGGTAAATGGAGAACACATACTTGAGATTGATTTCCTTAGGCAGTTCAATTTTCCAAAGAGCAGCAATAGTTGTCGGAAGAGTTCGAGCTAGAGAAGTGAAGCAAAGACAGAGAGGGGAAGAGATAGCCATAGAGAGGTTGCATAAGGGACTGCGCAGAAGCCTTCTAAGAGGCAATTTGATTTCGCTGGAGAGAAGCTGGTTTTCAATTCCATAGGCTGGGAAGATTTTCCAAAGTGCCTGAGAGACAATTTCCCAATCAGCAGTAGGCAAGACGACTTGTTTGAAAGCCAATTCAAGAAAAGCATGGAAGGGACTATGCCAGGTTGACACACGCCTGCACAAAGTTGATTGGACGACTAGCTATTCAGAAGCAGTGAGAGCCCAGATTGCTTGTGGGGTGAGGAAAAATTCCTCACTAGATTTTTGCCAGTATTTTCTCTGCAAGATTACCAGTCTTCGACATCCAGATTGTACTTAGATTATTTCACTGTTGCTTAATAATAAAACCCTCAGTTGTTGCACCGATTTTCCCAAGTTGGGTTTTTTCGGGGACGTTTGTCCAAAAATAAGCGTGTTATATTTTTATATGTGTGCATATTTCTCAATTTCAAACGTTTTTATTTTTCGACAGTATTTTTTTGAAGATTTTAGTGTGACCAATTTGTTGTTGCCGTAGCAATAAATTAAATAATTAATTTATCAGTTAGAAGAATTAAATCGAGTTGTTGCAATAGGATTTCAATAGTGAAATTTTCACAATCCTACATGCGCCAACACATCCACCACTCTGCTAGTAATCCCTCCACAATGTGCCCAAATAGACTTGAGTGACCTAACTGCTCACATGTTAATGTGAATGACACTACTGAGCCTATCCTCAGTAGCTCCTGTGTCCAATATTCCAGTGAGAGAGCACTATCTCCATACAATACCCTATCTGGTGGCTTGTCAATGCCACCTCCTCCTACCAACTCTTGCCAGACTAGGTTGATCATCCTATAATCCCATGCACGCCCACCATGCCATGACAACTCATTAAATCTTCCTGCTCCTCTGTCAATCCATCCTGTCACTAGTGCTATCAGGAACTCTGAAGGGGATATGAAAAGGTATGTGCGCCCAACCACCGAATCCATCACGTAGCTACTACCATCACCTACTGACTCCATGATGTGATGGAGAATTCCACCTGGATCCCAACAACAGTCTGGCCCTCGAGCCTCTATGGTAATCCACAGCCTTTGCTGAACTATGGCCATGGATGCATCTAAGCTCCTAGCCAACTCCACCGAATACCAGCTCAATATCTCTCGCCACCCAACCCCGAGAGAGGGATCAAATGCACAAACAACCATACACGAAACGAGTCCTCCATCCTGTAAGTGCTACACTCTGCGCAACTCATGTTGCCTCATCTTGTTAGTTTGGTGAATCCATGTTATCTACCTAGGTAATGCAGCCTCTCTCTCACCAACATGCCGAGGCGGCCCAACAATGCTGCAACTTTGCATACATGCCCAAATATTCCATGATCTTACTAGCTACCCCATAGCTAGTCAAGATCATGCTCTAATACCACTGTAATATTCCTAGTTGAAAAACAACAATAAATACCAAAAACATGAACTAGGAACAACAATTAAAATTAAAGTTCAAGCACCCAAATCATAACACCATAGAAAATAAGCAGAATAATTGAGCCATTTTATTAATCAATGGGAAGTTGAGTACATAATGAGTAATAACAATGGAACCTAGATTTGCTATGCAAACCCCAGGTGAAATATCGTCGACCCAACTACTGAAATGGCTCCAAAGTGATAATGCACACTGCTAAGAAAATCTGTGATAGGCTGCCAAATGTAACTAGAAGTCCTGCTCAAAATAATGCCCAAAACGCTTTGAAATTGCAGCCACGATCTCCTCTCCTCAAACCCGAAAATACCCAGAAAAGGTTTGGCCTATCTCCAAGCCAAAATTGAACCCATAAAGTGATGCAAATTCCCCTAACTAGCAATTCACCATACTATAAGAATGTGCATTTCAAGCTCGAACATCACCCGAAAAATTCTGTAGAATTAGTTGGAGACTTCTCTCAATAAACCCACAAAAACCCAGAAAGGGTTTGGGCTAAATCCACCAACCCAGGATGAACCCCAACAAGTGCAAATTACCTAATTTAGCCAAAAAATGCCCCATAGTCTTGATACTATTGAATTAAGCCAAATACACCACTGGAAATCTCTCCCAACTCTCGCTAAATTTTCCCTTGAGGTATACCTCCAATCTTCGGTCCTTATCTCTCCTCAACCTCTATTCCTCTAGACCCTGCGCAAGCTTTCTTGGAGACTCCCGCGCACTTCAAAAAATGTAGAATTTAGGCCCCAAGAATTTCTTCAAACGTAGGTCTACTAATCACCAAAAAATCTCCAGATAAAATAATGGAAAACACCTACAAATCCTCCAATGTTCTACTCCTCTGTAACTGATCTCCCAGCAAGTAATTCAAACCACTTCTCGACCTTTAAAGAAACACACACTAGCTGTAATAACCTACAAATATGCCCAACAAAAACTTTGCCTTTCCCCAAATTTTCCTCACTAAGGAGACACTCGAAGTTCTCCAAAATGAGGATGGAATTCCGCTTGGAACTGTTATGCTAAACAACACTTCTCTTCTTGTGCTAAATAGTTCCAAGAGAAGATGTAATGTGAAGTTCAATAGTAAAAAAGATGATCAAAAAATGAGTTCCTGCTCCTCTTATAATTTCTCCCCATGCTTCTAAACTCCCCTTTTAATTATTATTTTATTGGTGGGGGCCACTTTCCACTAAGTGACTTTTTTTGTAATGTCCCAAATGGAATAATTTGGGGTTTTCTTGAAATTCAAACTCAAAAATTCTTTAGACAGAACTTTCATTCATAAACAAAAGATTGCCATGTAAAATTCAACACCATAGAACTATAAATAACAATAATGAGCAGAAATAATCTCAACTTTATTTATAATTTGTAAACTAGGGTTACATGCACATACAACTAAAAGAGTTGAGATGAAAAGTTGGCCTCCAAGATAATCTACTGCACCGCTATGTTGGCCCTCCAAACTGAAATGAAATATAACGCTGAGCTCACCTGTGAATTCTGGATGAATTCACCAAGGGGAGATGGGTACCCGCCCAATCTCACTGAATCACCTAAGGGTTTCCGTCCTGGGGCTACCAATGGAGTAGAGAATCGAGTTCTCAACCTCTCATACAAGAAACAATATCAAATCCAAAATGTCCTCCAATGGCCTTGTCCTCCTTTCTTATAGATCTGATGGACCCCTCTAGAACCTCCTATTTTATTATTATTTTAATCATGGAGCACCTTTCCCTCTTTTATTTTAATAAAAATATTCTTTTTACTGCGAGAAAAGGGTAAATCAGCCACCATGTCCCCTCAGTTCACTGAAACTCACATCTAACCATCCCATCTTGTAAATCTTCTCGTTCTGGTTCCGACGAGCTATTGCGCTAAGGTGTTTTGTCAAGTATTCCTCTCGAAATGCCACCTTAAACGTAATTAATTGGGCCAGGCCTAATAGTAAATCTGTTTTTTTAAGTTGTCGGAATGCACCGGAATGTAAGGAAAACTGTGCGGATGATGGAATATACCAAGTGAATACCATCAGAGCTCACAAAAGCTCGTCAAAACCCCTCCAAAATCCCTTGGGCCCGCTAATGACACCATCCTGCACCTGTGGCCTCTCTACCCCCAACTCTGAAAGTCCATCCTAACCATGTCATAAGGAACACCCGAAAAAGGAACATTACAAATTCTCCTGCCCCGAGATTGCTTGCCCTCAAGCAATTAAAATCTATGGACCAATCTGATGGCCCAATGCAACTGAGACCCAATCTCTGGATCCCATATGATCCACTAGGTGATGCACTGCCTCTCTATCAACACACCGTGAATGGGCCCCTCAATACCTGGATCCCACACCAATCTCTGACTGAACCTGACATCAACAAATCCTCTTGGATCTTAATACCACCAACAACAAATATCAAGGCTCCATGGCTCCTGCTTTGCTATAACTCCAACCATGAATGTCGCTCCATCCACAATGTACCAACTCATCACCTCTCTCCAATCCAAACCATGGCATAGACCAAGGTCAATCTCATCATGTTGATGTTGTGCTGAAACATTGATGAGTAGCCAACCTACATCATGCTGCCAACTAGAGCATGTAATATCCCTCACCTCTAAGGGCTCCTTCAGTACAATGCTCCTGACTAAAAATGATACTCCATCAATAGGGTACCAGCTCATGATCTCTCGCTAATCCAATGCATGGACACCTGTGTAAGGAACAAGTCTACCGGACTGATATGGATCCCTGCTCAACTGATGATGCTCCATTTGGTCAATCAACCAGATCTGTCTAAGGAACCCTACCCCTCTCACTATAATAGGCAAAAGTGGGCAAAATGTGCTACAAGCCCTATCTATGTACTCCTGGAGAGGGTTGTGTCTTGGAAATACTACAACTTTGTCGACTCCCACTGCACCTATATGCACCGCATCAATGGGTAGGTCCAAAGATGGATTCACCACCATCTCTAACAGCTCCTCCCTCCTTTGATCAAGAACTATGTGCTCCTACCATCTACTAGCCTCCCGCAAAACTACCCTGTCAACCTCCAACATTGCCTGAGGACAAATGTATGAAAATACTGCCACCCTGCAAGCTATCTCAATAACTGTCTGCTCCTCATCAATGGATGACCCCAAGGTGGCCTCTCATCCTCCACTATCACAGGCTCGATATGAACCTCCAAATCGCTCTCCACAGAAGTCTCATCATCTATACTATCCACATCATCCTCGTCAACTGACTCATGCTCCACCATATGCTGCTCATGCTGAATCACCTCTGGTGACTCATCATTCTGAATTTCTCCCATAGGGTCCACTAACTGCTCATCATATGAATCTGGCCTGCTGTCAACGACTCTACATGACTCATGCTTGTTGGAGGGGTCCTCGTATGAACCCATGGACTCGTCCAAAGAAGAATCCTCGTCCTGAAGGTCAGAAGGAATCTCCACCTGCTCTATCTCTATCATCTCCTCAATGTCACTCAAGCATGAGTGGTCAGGTCTGCAAGGTCCCCTGCAGATGAAGCAAAGTCCCTTCCTCCTCAACTCATTCCTGCTGCATGATCCCCCAAACCTGACTAGCTCCTCCCTGGTCAACTGTCTCTTGAACAACCCAATATTTCGCTCGACCAACCTCTCGGCTAGTTCATAAGCAACAAGTGAGACCAACTGTTCTTTCCTCCAAACAGACAACAATTGGGACTGCAACACCCAACAAATGGCATCACGGCCTCTCATACATGATGACAAAGTAGACTGCATGTGTGTTATGACTATGTCAGGATGATGTTTCCTAATGTTGAAGAAGCATGGGAACATCTACATAATAAGATCATCACACTCAAGATCAAACATGACCTCATATGTTCTGACCATGGTCATGACTTCTAAAATCTCAAGCTTCTTCCCAAAGGTAGAGCCTACACTATTGTCCAAGTCCTCGAAAGTCTCTACTATCAGTCTAAAAATTCTCCTCATAACATCATCATTGTAAGGAGCTATAGGGGCAGTTAGTCTCATGATGTTACTGAGACAAGATGCAGCTGGAAGTCTAACCCCTTCACAAGGTTCCCCCAAGAACTTGTGTTGTATGAGAGCAATCATAACTGGTTTTAGAGCCCAAATTAATTTTTCCCTTCTCACTGGCTCACTTTGGAAATGAGAGCATCTAGTTCATCAAGTTTGAAAAGAACTTTCCATGTGACCCTCATGTGCTTCAAATCTTTCCCAAGAGCAAAAATCTTGTGTCCTATTTCCTGCCCCTTCTGCAAATCTTTTGGTGTTTCTTGCTAGAGAAGAGTGTGGATCCCTTTGGAGAATTGTTTGATGTTTTGTGTGGGTTTTTGGTCCAATGTTGCATTATGGTTCCAAGGGTCATTGTTTAATTTTTTGAATTTATTTAGGAGTTTTGTGAGTTTCTCCATGGTTTTAGCTCAATGAGGACAAGTACATGATAATACAACAATAATAGTACAACAATTCCCTCACCACAACTTACAACAATATGGCCCAACAAAGATGACAACAATGATGCATTAATCATTCCACAATACTTGACCCCCTGACTCTATATAACTCATCAAAATAAATGCATCATTCAAGACTCAACATTACAAGCTAATGACCTTCTGCACAGCAGCATATCAACTCATGACCATTACAAGACTCAACTTGACTGAACATGACTAGAAATTTAATGACCACAATCTATAAGGCGTAAATACAAGCCCTTTCAAGTTCAGAAATAAGAAGATGGAACCTAGAACGAATGCAACAAGGTGCAGTATCCTACAGAAGTAAAACAATGAAATACCCCAACTCGTTGTTGTGACTAGTATGTATATACCCACAGTATAATCATTTCTTCTACAACAGGCCAAAATATAGTGCTAAGAAATACCTGCTTTAAGCCTGGAACACCTTTGTTACGATAAGAAATTTGTGTCCTCAAATTAACTCTGGTTTGGCTTACGGGGGCAATTTTCTGTGTTGGGAGTCCTCTTTACGCTGCAATCTTGCCCTGGAATTGAACTAGAATAACTTTGAATCTGGTGAAAGGTTAAACACCTTGCTCAAGAAATATGCAACCTGCTTAGAAATTGGTAAATTCGGTTCAACTAAACTTCAAAAATCGATCATCTGTTCTGAGAGGATTTTCGATATGTTCAACAATAAAGATATGCCCAGGCCAGAAAGATTTTGATCTCATTGGATGGTGACAGTGATTTCTCCATAGTCAAACACCCATTCTCTCCAACATAAATACCACTTGGTCTACACACAACTATGCCCACTACTGCTGTCCATGCATACTCATTACACTCTACTACAGGTGAAGAATACCAATGTAACTTGAAATATATCCAAGTGAATCATTCACAAATCGAATCATAGTTGTCTATGATATAGGTGTCTATTAGTCTAGTTCTGCACTATGCTACAGACAGACATAAAAGCCACGATCGAGCGTCTCAATGACCAATCCACACTATGATCTTTACACGCAGCTAGTTAAGTGATTTTGGCACAATAAATCTGGTGACTGGTTAAAGACAATATAAGGGCGTTGAACAAGAAACATTGATTATCCCATTTGGTCTCCATCTAACAATTTGAACAAAGGTTTCAACTCAACCCTTTCCAATTTTTGGCTTCAGTAACCTAATCTCTACTTCAATAAACACGCCCGCTCTATAATTTGCCCCTTTTAAAATTGATTAGTAAATGCGGCCCTTCAGCGACCACAAACTTGGCTCAGTTGCTAAACAAATTCAAACTTTGGCTTTGAGAGATGAATTGGTGCACTGTGAGCCACAGGCTCGACAATAATGTTTTCGTTTGAAAAAAGCAGCCCGATGAAAACGAAAATCACGTCCGTTGATGTGGTGTCCTTGCCCTGTGAGCCACATCTCAATGACAATGTGTCGTTTGAAAAATGTGGCCCAGTGAAAATGAAATTCACCCCTGATTTTCTCTTGGCAATTTCCTCACGGCCCTTTCATAAATTTATCATTGGGCCCTCTTTAAAATCTAATGATATGTTGGGGCCTTTACAAAATAAAATGTCGACTTTAGAATGATTTTGATGGCCCCCACCTAAAAATAAAAAAATTGATATAATTTGGCCAACGATCCTTCTAATCATGATTCCCATTTTTTTTGGATGATTATTGAGCAAATGACAATTTGGAAGAAAATTTGTCGGATTTTTAATAAGGAGAATTTGTCGCGCGGACTGGACTTTGGCTTCTTCAGCAAATAAAATTTGGTTCCTTCAAAATAAACTTCTTCGAAGTTGATGTGCAATAAACCCTCAAGATGGCAGGAAAACCAGCTTTGATACCACTGTAATGTCCCAAATGGAACAATTTGGCGTTTTATTGAAATTCTAACTCAAAAATTCTTCAGACAGAACTTGCATTCATAAATAGAAGATTGCCATGTAAAATTCAATACCATAGAACTATAAATAACAATAATGAGCAGAATTAATCTCAGATTTATTGATATTATGTAAACTAGGGTTACATTCACATACAACCAAAAGCGCTGAGATGAAAAGATGGCCTCCAAGATAATCTGTTGCACTGCTATGTTGGCACTCAAACTGAATTGAACTGTACTGTTGATCTCTCCTTTGAATTATGGATGAATTTACCAAGGGGAGATAGGTACTCACCCAATCTCACTAAATCACATGGGGGTTTCTGTCCTGGGGCTCCAATGGGGTAGAGAGTCAGGTTCTCAACCTCTCATACAAGAAAAAATATCAAATCCAAGATGTCCTCCAATGGCCTCCTTCTCATCTTTTATAGATTTGATGGACCTCTCTAGAACCTCCTATTTTATTATTATTTTAATCGTGGAGCACTTTTCCCTCTTTTATTTTAATTAAAATATTCTTTTTAATTCGGAAAACGGGTAAATCGACCACCATGTCCCCTCAGGTCACTGAAACTCATATATAACCATCCCATCCTATAGATCTTTTCGTTTCGGTTCCAACGAGCTATTACACTAAGGTGTTCTGTCAAGTATTCCTCCCAGAATGCCACCTTAAGCGTAATTAATTGGATCAGACCCAATAATAACTCTATTTTTTAAAAGTTGTCGTAATGCACCGTAATGAAAGGCAAACTGTGCGGACGATGGAATATACCAAGTGAATGCCATCAGACCTTACAGAAACTCCTCAAAACGCCTCCAAAAGCCCTTGGGTCTACTAATGACACCATCCTGCACCTATGACCTATCCACCCCCAACTCTAGAAGTCCAACCTAACCATGTCATTAAGGACACCAGAAAAATGAACATTATATTTTCCTTCATTTTAATAAATTAATAATTTGCCGCCGATCTCCCAAAAAATAATACTTGACACCTTTTCCAAAATAATATTTGCCCCTTTTAATTAATATTACCAAAATTGGGCAAAATTCCCAAGCTCACAAAATTGGGGATATTATAGGGAGGTCCAAGGTACATCCTTCAATTGATAGGGGTCATGCGAATAATGATGAAATGGATAGGGACATAGGGGTCTCAAAGCCAAATGACATGGGTTCAAGGATGGTAATGATGAGGGATGTCCATATATTTCGGTGTATGAATTTAGGAGGGAGCAATCTGGATACCTGAGTTACCCTGACCTTTGTTTTTCCACCCTTCTTCATTTGCCTTTTGCTTTTTCTTGATTTTTCTTTGTATTACTGCTTAGGGCTCCAAGACATGAGATCATGTTGTGTATGATATAAATAGTTATCAGTCCCTTGAGGTGGGGCAATTCATTGCCGAGTAGAGGTTGGGACGTGCATGGGTTCCTCAATGATGTGTGGGGCACTCAAGGGCCCTAGGAACCAAGGTGATGGCCATGATTAAGGGGTTGAGCTCATGTTTGGATTTTTCCCACATGTTATTTCAAATCTCTCGGCCATCTTTTACATTTTGTAATATTCTTTTCTTTTGTTTCTTGTTTGTGGCCATGATATGATTTTATCATTCTTTTTAGTTGCATCAACCTTCGGGGCAACATTTTTAGGCCTGACCTGAACATGTGGACAAGGGGAGGGGGATTCTAGTGCCTTGTGGACCTAATGGTCATGTGGACCCAGAGAGGGAAGATGATGAAATAGGGCTTCTAATGTGCGGAGGGGAGTGAAAAATGTGAAATAGGAAAATGAGACCGCATTACCCAAATCGAGGTTTCCCAAGTAGTGCCCTTCCTAAAGCTATAAGCCAATAAGGGAGACTCCACAAGACTAGGATTGAGGATTAACCCCCCATTTAAAGTGAGGGAACAAAACTACAATCAAAACTCTTCCTTCTTCCAAGTCACCCAATAGTCCATGCCCAAAGTGCCCAAGGAAAAGCAGGCATAAGAACCCAATTACACAATGAAAAACATACCTTAGGATTGAATTTCCCACCTTCAAACACATGCTCTCGATAGGTGGGTGAGGGCACATATGATTGGCTTAGGGAGCGGAGATCAAATGGAACAATATATCGACTACACTAGTGGTTGTCAAGGGTTGTTGGCTTCCAGCTGAAGACAAATCTAGGAGGAAAATTCTCCTATGGGGTCAACCACTTTTGGTGGGTAATAGGTCCTTAATGGCAATGTTGTAACTTTTATTGACAACTTCAAGGAGAGGTGACCCCCCATGGTCATGGGAAGAGTTAGAACATACAATCCCAATTATCAATAAATAAGCATACTAATGGTTGTTTTTATTGTATAGGTTTTCAAACTTGATCAATATTTGTAGTCTCTGACCTAGTTAGGTGAGGTAATTACAGGTCTAGTCAAGCTGCTTGTTTACTAAAGTCCTTTCAAAGCCATATAAATCTTCCGTAATTGTTTAGCACACCAACACATTTTGCAAGGTTGCCATGATTTGTAATTCACTTTCATCATCTAATAATTGAATATTCCAGGAAAACTGTATGCATGTTTCCTTCTTCTTGATAGCAAATCCATTACTAGAGAAGTTTTTAGATTTCTAATGGAGAACCTCCAATCTCTGTGTAATGTCCCTTCTCAATAAATTCTATTAGAAGAAATCTAAAAGTTTGTAATTTTGGGGTTAACACAATTTTTTAGGCCAACTTAGGAAAAAGTGGGTAAAAATTAGAGTTGGTGAGATGAGGGGGCCACCCCTCGAGGAAATACGCACCCCTTGGAGGAAAATAAATTTTGTGGGAAGAAGGTCGAAAAAGTTGGAGGGGGGACCCACAAGGAAAGTTGTGGAAACAATTATAAATAGAGGGTTGAAGGCAACATTTAGAGCCTTTTGCTAATATGACTTCTACACCATTGTTGCTCAAGCTGTTTAGCTGGGTCACAAAATGTTGTTCAGCACCAAAGAATTCTGAGGGGAAATCTCACTCCTTTGGCGGACCTTGAGTGCCACCCTGGGGAGCATTGCCATAATTCCTTGGAGGCTTTCCTGAGAAGATTCAAGAAATTTGAGCTTCTTTGTGGAGAAATCTGGGCGCAAAAAAAGGGACATATCGATGGACATGTGATGAGTGGTGTTGTCGCAATACTTTCCCAAGTGGAGCCATCAAATCCATGCCCTCTGCTACTCGGTCACGTAGTTCTTGAGATAGCCCTCCAACCATTTATTAACTCGCTCTATCTGATCATCCGTCTATGAGTGGTAACTCGTGCTCAGGGTGAGCTCAGTACCCACTAATCTAAAGAGCTCCTGCTAGAATCCCCCCATGAACCGACTGCCACTGTTGTTGACTATGTTCTTAGGGAGTCCGTGCAAATGGAAGACCTCCCTAAAGAACAACTTGGCCACCTGTGAGGCTGAAGACCGGGTCAAAATGGTGAAGAAATGGACATATTTGGTCAGCTGATCAACCACCACATCAATACAATCCTTGCCTTGCACCGTGGGAAGCCCTGTAATGAAATCCATGGAGATACTCTCCCATTTCCCCTCAGGAATGGGAAGAGGCTGAAACAACCTGGCTGGATGGGTCAACTCCCCTTTGTTCCTTTGGCATGCCTCACACTCCTACACAAACCCCGACACGACCCCTTGAGGCCCTTCCAGGTGAAGCACTCTCTGATTGCCATGTGCATCTTCCTGAACCCCTAATGCCCTGACAATGGGTAATCATGTGTTGCATGGAGTTACCCTCTCCTTCAAATGTGAGCCCGGTTCCAAAAATATGTGCCCCTTGTAATATATTACCTCGGCCATCACCCAATAACGCTCGTTTACGTGTGTTCCCTCCAAGATATTGCATGTCCGCTTGTCTTTGGAGTACTCTACCAACAGCTGTGCCTTCCAATCATGGAAAATGCTCATGAGTGAGAGGCTTGCGGGTCTTCTGGATAATGCATCGACCACTACATTGTGCTTTCCCCGCACGTACTCAACATCAAAATCATAGGCCTGCACCTTGCTGACCCATCTCTATTGTTTGTCATTGAGGCCTTGCTGCCCCATGAAATGGCGAAGACTATTATGATCTGCCTTCACCCGAAATCGGTTACCCGTTAAGTACTGTTGGAATTTGGCCAACGCATGCATGATGGCCAACATCTCTTTGTCGTATATAGAATATGACCTCTCATGTGGTAGGAGCTTCCGACTCTCGAAAGCAATGGAATGCCCATCCTAGGATAATACTGCCCTAATCCCCTCTATTGATGCATCGCACTCCACTCTAAACGACTGAATGAAATCTGGGAGTGCGACCACCAAGCAACTACTCATCACCTCCTTGAGGTTATCAAAAGTTGATTGGGCTCCATCTGTCCATGCAAAAGCCCCCTTCTTGGACAAATCCGTGAGGGGTGCTGCCAACTATGAGAATCCCTTGACGAACTTTTGGTAATAGGTGCAGATGCCCAAAACCCCCCTCAAGGCTATCACATCTCTAGGCACCTTCCAATCCCGAATAGCTTGTATCTTCTCATGCACCTTCATCCCATCTGCGCCAATGATGTGCCCCACATAGAGCATCTCAGTCAGCCCAAACTCACACTTGGACAATTTTGCGTAACACTGTTGTTCCTCCAAAATACGCAACACCGCCTCCAGGTGTTGCAGTTGCTCCTCCCAGGTTCTACTATAGATCAAGATGTTGTTGAAAAACACCAATACAAACCTCCTCAAATTCCCTTGGAACACATGGTTCAAACTTCATACACGACTGGAAGGTGGCAGGTGCGTTGGTCAACCAAAAGGGAATGACCAGAAACTCGAAATGCCCATAGTGGCATCTGAAGGTCATCTTAGGGATGTCCTGATCCCTCACCCTAATCTAATGGTACCCAGAGCGCAGATATATCTTAGAAAAGTACTTAGCTCCTCTAAGCTCGTCCATCAACTCATCAATGCACAGGATGGGGTATTGGTTCTTCAAAGTCTTCTTGTTAAGTGCCCTGTAATCAATGCACATGTGCAAGGTTTCGTCCTTCTTCACCAGCACCACTGAAGAAGCAAAGGGGCTGGAACTCGGCCTAATGTGGCCCAATGCCAACAACTCCTTGATGGCCCACTCAATCTTGTCCTTATAGGCCTTATGGTGCCTATAAGGGGTGGTGATAACTACCTACACACCTGGCTCCAAAATGATGTAAACTTTGAAATGGGAACTATAAATTCAAAACAGGAACTCTAGCCAAAAAACTCCGTAAAAACATCAAAGACAGTGCTAAAAACGAAAAGTGTTGATGTTGGAATAACACCTTTTTTTCTAGGGTAAATTTTCAACATGTTTTAAAAATGGAGGTGAAAACCAATTTTTTGTGCAAAAATTGTTAAAAAATACCCTCAAAACGAAAAGTGTTGACGTTGGGATAACATTTATTTTTTTCAAGGGTAAAATTTCAACATTTCGAAATAATGGCGTAAAATATTTTATTGACCCCGAAAAACATTAAAATTAAAAAAAAAATAATGAAAACATAAAATAAAATTAAAAATTAAAACAATGAAAAAACACAAAACAAAAACAAAAGTGAAA
>APFE030240970.1:0-30664 GCA_000404065.3 Pinus taeda | reverse complement strand
CCCTCAAAAGGCAATTTTTCAAGTGACAGTGGCAAAATGAAGAAAAAATTCAAAAAAATGAATAATGGGAAAAATTTTAAAAATTTTCCAAAGTCAAAATAAGTCAAATTTTGACATGGAAGTCAAGCAGAGGATCAAGGTTGATGTGGCAAGCAATGTGGGGCCCACCTCAAGTCAAAGTTTCAGCAGAAAGTCAAAGTCAAAGAAAGTCAACAAAAAGTCAAAGTCAAAGGCACCACGTTAAAGCAATGGAATTTTTTATAACTTTGATTTATTTTCAAAGGCTGAGAAATCATAAGGTTGAATGTGTAAAGTTAAATGAATATGTAAGGGGACCCACCTCAGCTCCAATTAAATATTAAAAACTCAGCCCACCAAAGAATATACAAATAACTCAGCCGTACAAATATGCAGCCCGTACGGCAGTCAAACAGCAGCCCACTCACAGCATGTTACGGTCAGCAAGTCAACGAAGGTATTTGACGCAGTTATATTTCAGCAATACGTTTGCAATAAAGGGAGCCACATGGGCAATGCATTTAACGTTGGCAGCTCAGCAAAGTACGTACAACAATAATACGCTCAGCCAACAACAGATTTTGGCATGTGGGCAGCAGTCTACGTGGTCCGCAAAGTTACATGGTCAGCTAAAATATAGCAGTTTACAGGCATATAAATCAGCAAGTTATATCACAGTTACGTGGCCAGCATAAATACGTGGGAAATCAACAGCAGTTGAAGGTCATTCCAACAGTTTATGTGGGTCATATAGCACTTTGACATGAGCTGAACAGCAGCGTATACGTGAGCATTTAACTCAGCAAATTAAAACAACAGTTAAGGGATCATGCACAGCAGTTCAAAGGGAGTCATACAACAGTTCTGAGGACAGCATTTAAGTTTGGAAACACATGGCAGCCACTTGTACAAATTCTTGCTACATTGGGATTGTCACTTGTTACACTTGTCATTGTCTTTTGGCATTGGAATCTTCACCTGATTACCATTTGTCATTGGAATTTGCCTTGGGATCATCTCCCATTTTCCTATTTATATGAGCCTTGGGCTCTTATTGTATAATCATAGAACAAGCTATTGGGCGAGCGGAGACTCTGCCGGATTTTGTACTCAGTTTTCACATAAATAAATAAAAGTCTTTGGGGTTATTAGCTTCTCTTGTGGTGCATGCCTTGGTACATGAGGTATACCTGTGTCGTTTGATATTCATTTGATTTTCATTTGCTATCTAGTTGTTTTTCATTTTGCCTGAAGGCACTATTGTCTAGGGAGGAGAGATTTGCAGCTATCTCAAATCTCTCCTGCTTGGTATATTTTGTACACTTGTTGTAGCTTGTCCATTCTCGGTTGAATGACAAGCTCAACTTGGTCTCTATATGCCAAGCCTCTTTTTGCACTAACAATTCGTTTGCAAGTGTTTTCTATGTTTTCAAGGGATAGGTTGCCAGCTCTATTGGAGTGCGAGGACTTCTTCGGTGGGAATAGTCCACTCCAAGGATATCAAGGGTCCCACAAGATGTTCAAGCCAGCGAGCTCATAAGACACCAAAAAGATTTACTCAAGAGGGAGTTTCTGGAGCCCTTAGCTTAGTTTCTATTTTGAAAAGTTAAAACAATTTTTCTCCTTTCATTTAAAGCATTTGTCTTCATCATGAAAAATATAAAAAATAAAAAATTATTTTTGTTGCCAGATTCAGTTGTTTTCATTCATGTTATATATTTCACGCTGAGATCTGAATTTTCAAGTCGAGATACGAATATGATATCTAGTTAATGGTTTATGACTTGTGGTGGTTTGAAGTATTCATCTTTTTTTTTAAATCTTCAGTTGCTGGATATCATTTTGGTCATTCTAAGAGCACTGTGATTTAGCTGATGACAAATGATTGTTGTTCACGTTTCATGTTTCTATAATCATCTAACAAGTAATCGATTTAATAACAATCTCTTAAGGCATTGGTCTGCTAAATTAATCAAATTCATCTAGTGCTTATCTTATCGTGTCTCGTGTCTCCCAACCAATTGGTCGACAGTTGGTTTTCATCATCTCACAGGGTCTACCCCCCTTAGCCGCGGGAGACGGGCTTAAACGGAGGGATCGGGGATCAGAGTGACAGCCCCCGGTCTGAGCATTGTCGTGTCAATCTGCGCGACAACACCGTGTATTTTTCTCTGTCGGGTGAGCCAGATATGCACCCAGTTGTACTCAGATAGACTGCGTAATAATATAACCCTCTTAATAGTTGCACTAGTTTTCCCATATTGGTTTTTCCGGGGACATTTGTCCAAAAATAACGATGTCACTAGTGTGTTTGTTTTCTTTCAGTTGATGATCTATAGATGTTGTGACTATATTGTGTTTATTTCGATATTTAAATGTATTAATTAGTCTGTTCGAATTTAAACAAGTAGAAGAAATAAACCAACAAAATACATATTAATTTTCTAACGGATGGACTTAGAAAATTCAACATGGTACCAGAGTGTGGTTGCAGATCACAGGAAAACTGAAGACATCAGCTTAGCAGAGCATTTGCAGCAGATTCAGCTATCCCAAGTGACAAAGTTGATCCTTGTAGAAAGAAATAGAGGAAGGAGTGACGCAGAGGGACTACGTCATCAGTCTGGGCCAGAGAGAGGCAACACAGAGGCTGAGGAGGGAAGAAACAGGCTCACGCAGAGCCACGGAGAGGCCAGGTGGGCTGACAGAGTTGGCTAAGGGAGCAGTTTTGCCGATGTCGGGATTGCGCAGAGCCAAGAGGCTCAATCCTTCAGTTGATGGGGCATAGGAGACTGTGGGTAGTTTGCGGAGCGAAACTTGTGGGGTATTGTGGTCAGAAAAGTACCTAACAGGGCAAGACCAAGGTGGAGGGAGTTGTTGCCAAGACGGATTTCAAGCCAAGGAATTTGGATCAATGTTGCAGTTGCATAGACGATCGGAGTGGGGCAACTTGAAGTTGGCAGAAGGATTTCCAAGAGTGAAATCGGGAATTAGAGGGAGTCCATAAGAGAACTTCCAGATGGGAAGTAGAGAGACTTAGACGAGTCAATAGAAGAGCAGCGAGATGGTTGTGAATGGGCTGAGAGATCAAGACAGGCTGGACGAAGCGTCCAACTTTGTGATCTAGAAAGCTAGGATCTTGTCCATTCTAGACAGAGATCACATCACGGGCTTTGTCTTGAGAACGATGGATATACCAGTTGACTCGGTAGAAAATGATAGGTACGAGGAGGAAATGGCTAAGGCAAAGTGCATCATCCTTGATGGGGTCAAGGATCATGTGGTACCACATATTGCCGAGAAGGAAACAACAAAGGAGATCTGGAACTCTTTGAAGACATTGTACTGACATACTTCTGTGCAGAGGAAGATGCTCCTGGAGAATCAGCTAAGGGAATACCAGATGCATAAGGAAGAGCAGATAGATGTCTTCCTCAGTCAGTCGAAGGAGATCTGTGACCAACTAACTTCCATAGGGGCCATGCTGGATGAGGAATTGATGGTGAGGAGCACACTTAATGCAATTTCCGAGGATTGGGAGGTATTTGTCCAGAGAATACTGGGCAGGACGAGTCTTTTGGATTGGGAAGAAATGTGGGTAGCTCTTTTTCAAGAAGAGATCAGACGACTGACCAAGGTGGGGAGTAGTAGCAAAGGGGTTAGGATCAAGAAGGAGGAAGAAGAGGATGCGACTCTAGCATCTGCAGGAAAGCACGAGAAGAGGAAGAAGAAGGACCTCTCCAAGGTCAAGTGCTTCCATTGTGGGGAACTGGGTCATTTTGCAAACCAGTGTCCGAGGAAGAAGAGTAAGGGAGAGGCTAATGACTCGAAGGCAGTGCCATCAAAGGCGGAGAAAGAAGTTGAGGAGGATGACGATTGTGCCATGAGTGCTCATGTGCCACTCGAGAAGAAGTGGGGAGACATCGAGCTGTAGTCAGGAGGACTACAGACGATGAGGGGCAGGATCCTTGAGGTACCCAACCTCATGGAATATACCTTGCTACGGGAGCCCTAAAGAGGAGTAGTAGGACTGGCGGATGTCGGTAGAGATGGATAAGGATGAAGCGGCATAGAGTGCTACAGTGCAGGAGTCCCCGGACAGCATAAGGCATGCGGGCTGCAACAGTGCGAGAGGCACGGAGAGTGTTGCACCAGTGTAGGATGGCACAAAGAGGTGTGCAACAGTGCGAGATGCAGGGAGTTGTTGCAGCAATGCAGAGGTCAGTAGAGGGAGCACTTGATAGCGGCAAAGGGAGCTTCAACATTGGGAGTGTTTCTAGCCTGACAGGGATGTCAGAAGTTGGGTGGATCAGTTACTTACTTCTCAGTAACTGAATTGTAGTGCAGTAGCAGTTTGCAGTAGCACAATGCAGCATGATGAGAGGGGGATGCAGTGTTGGGAGGATCGACCAACAACAACATGGATGCAGAGGGAGTTGTCATACAGATGCAGCAACGGTAGTGGCAGGGCCATGCGCAGCAGTACAGGATGTAGCAACGCAGAGAATGTTGAGTGGGGAGACCTAGCATCAACACATGTACCGGTGTCCAATAATCAGAGTAATGCTCAGTGAGGAGTATTACTAGAGCACAATCCTCGCTAAGAGGGACTGTTGATTTGGGGTAGCATCAGATGTGCTCTAGCCATGAAAGTTGGTGGAGGCTTAAGCACATGAGATCGCCAAGGCCCAGAAATGGTTTGGACAGATTGTACACGGTTTGAGAGATATTAAAATAATTAATATTTATAATGGAGTTCCTAAATATAAACAGAGGAAAAATAAAATATTAATGGGTATTAATATAAAATTGGGTTAGAAGGTTCCAAAAGTCATGGATCAAGCCAAATCTAATCTTAGCCGTTGATTAGATATTTAATGTCGGCCATTGAAGGACCAACAGGGAAAGTATAAAAGGAGGCTTGAGGGTCAGTTGGAGAACACACCAAAGTGATCAGCCATTCATTTTGCTAGAGCGAGGTTGCTAAGAAAAGTTGAATCAGTGATCAGCGACGAGGGGTAATGAGTACGAGACAGAGAGGCAAAGACAATACTAGGAGACCAGCACAGAAGCAGGAAGAGCGAGAGCAACAACTAGTCTAGGCTACGCAGAGCCCAGCAGAGGCAGTGCAGAGCCTAGAGAGACTGTGCCATCCACGCAGAGGGAAGAGGGAGTGACTTAGAGGCTCCCAGAGGCTGCACAGTGCCTCAGAGAGCTCACGTAGAGGGTCCTTGGGCTGATGTAGGTCAGCAGGAGGCTGACGCAGTGGCCAAAAGGGCCAGCGCTGAGCTTCAGTTGTGCCGGAGAGGGTTTCGTGGGATAGGTTTGCTGAATACCTGTTTCCAGATATAGAGGTATTGCTGTCGTGTATTTCTCTGTCGGGTGAGCCAATTAGGCACCCAGTTGTATTCAGATAGACTGCATAATAATATAACCCTCTGAATAATTGCACTGGTTTTCCTGCATTGGGTTTTTCTGAGGACACTTGTCCAAAAATAACGGTGTCACTTGTGTGCTTGTTTTCTTTCAGTTCATGATCTGTAGATGTTGTGATTGTATTGTGTTTATCTCACTATTTAAATGTGTTAAATAACTTGTTCGAATTTAAACAAGTAGAAGAAATAAGCCAGCAGAATACGGATTAATTTTCTAACAGATAGACTTAGAAAATTCAACATTGATCAGCCAGAAGGTTTTGAGACACATGAGAAGAAATCTCATGTATGCAGATTAAAGAAAGCCTTGTATGGGCTTAAACATGGTAAGGTCGAATTGATGGCTACTTGTAGAAGATGGGGTTCATCAAGAGTGACACGGACCCTAATCTATACTATCTGGTCGTAGAGAATGAGCCTCTAATCCTAGTGTTATATGTGAATGATCTCTTCCTAAAATGATCATCCAAGCTCATCAAAGGCTGCAAGAAGAACCTAGCCATAGAATTCGACATGAAGAATTTGGGACAGATGCATTATTTCCTAGGGTTGGAAGTTTGGCAGTAGAAGGGTGAGATCTTCCTTGGACAAGGGAGATATGCTACAGAAATCTTGAAGAGATTCAGGATGTAGGACTATAGATCTATGGCTACCCCAATGACCACCAACTAGAAGAAGATTGATGCATCAGAAGATAAAGACGTTGATCCCACCTTGTACAGGTAGCCTATAGGGTCCCTGATGTATCTAGTCAATACCAGGCCAGACATTTGTTACGCTGTCAACACCCTCAGTGAGTTCATGGTGGAACCAAAGAGGGCACACTGGGCAACAACCAAACATGTTCTCAGGTATATACAAGGAACAGTCAACCATGGACTATTGTACACCAAAGGCAATGACATCAGGCTGAGTGGGTTCACTGACGCAAATTGGACTGGATGTTCAGCAGATCGGAAAAGTACAACTGGGTATTGATTCAACATTGGATCAAGAATGACCTCCTGGTGCAGTAGGAAACAAAAATTCGTGGCTCTGAACTCAGCTGAAACAGAATATATGGCAGCTAGCACAGCTTCGTGCAAAGCCATACGACTTAGGAAATTGCTTGTGAATCTATTCAAGAGAAGGATGGAAGCAACCAGGATCATGTGTGATAATCAGAGTTGCATCAAGCTCTTTGAGAATCCAGTATTTCATGATTAGTCGAAGCACATTAATATCAGGTGTCACTTTGTCAGAGACTGTGTCCAACGAGGGGCAGTATAGTTGAGATACACTCCTACAGGAGAACAGATGGCAGACATCCTCACGAAGGCTCTAGGAAGAATAAAGTTTGTTTATTTCAGGGAGAATATGGGGATGGTAAAGAATCCATTTCAGTAGCAGAAATGGATATGTGTTAGGAGTTGCAGTCCAGCAGTTAGCAATGGCAGTGCTATGGACAACATGATGTAGCATGTTGAGAGGGAGCTGCAGTACTGGTGCAACAGTGGCAGTGGAAATGGCAGTGTCATAGGCAACAGTACAAGAAGTAGCAGTGCAGGGGATGTGAGGCAGCAGGCCAAGCATCAGCACAGGTACCGATGCGGAAGATCAGTGATGTTTCTATATTGAAACTTTGCTAGAGCACACTCCTCACTAAGAGGGAGTGTTGATTTTTGGTAGCATCGTATGTTCTCTAGCTTTGAAATTTGGAGGAGAGGCTAAGGAACATGAGGTCTCCAAAACCCAGAAATAATTTTGAGAATTTCCACTCGGATGAGGAGTTATTAAAATAATTAATATTTTTAATGGGTTCCTAAGTCTAAACTTAGGAAAATAAAAATATTAATGGGTATTAATAAAGATAAGGGTGAGAAGCTTCTAAGAGACGAGGATCAGAAAATAAAAATATTAATGGGTATTAATAAAGATAAGGGTGAGAAGCTTCTAAGAGACAAGGATCAAGTCTGTTTTAATCTTAGTCGTTGATTAGGTACTTAATCTCGACTGTTGATTCATCAACTAGAAAAGCATAAGAGAAGACTTGAGGATCATTTGGAGACACACCGGCAGATACTCAGTATCTCAAGGAAAATCGATTCTGAAGTAGAGGGGATCGATTTCAGAGGGAGAGTTGCAGGGTGGAGGAAGAGGAGGGAATCAACAACAGGCAGTGACTGAGGAGGAGGTGAAGCAGGGACAGTGGGAAAAAACGCAGAGAGAGAGACACAATCCAGAGGAGAGACGCAAAGCTTACGCAGGCTGACACAGAGGGACTCAGAGCCACACTAGGCCACGTAGAGTGATGCAGCGGTGACGCAAAAGAGGGAGCAAGGTCTCCAAAGTGTCAGAAGGTCTCAAAGGGAAAATCTCAAGTGTTTTCTTTCAATTTCTCTGTAAAATCATTCATTGTAAAAGCAATTGCTGCTAAAGATTAATAAAGCCCTCATCTGCTACATTGGTTTTCCCACATTGGGTTTTTCCGGGGACAATTGTCCAAAAATAACTGTGTTGATGTGATTGGTTCTTGTGCATGTATTTTTCTGTGGGTAATTGTGTGATAGCTACAATAGAATTTATTTTAATATTTGCTAAAGGGATTTCGTAAATAACTTATTGTGAATAATAAGTAGGTGAAATAAATCAATTGTTGCAGTAGTAGAATTTCAGTTTAGAAATTTTCACAATATTCAATCTCCACATCATCCTTCTTATCACTATTCGAAAATACCTCGATATAAAGGGCCTTGCCCATTGTTCACCATGGCTCCTTAAAAGTAAAGCATAACTTCCTCCTCCTGAGGTCCCTCTGAGTCTCCTGATCTAGCTTCCCACGTCCTTGGGCTGCTCTCTATGGTGGTGGTCTAGTATCACTTCCCTTCTAATGTTAGGGAGTACGTGATGGAATATGTGCCCGAGTCTTGGGGATGGCCCCTTGCAGGTTTCTAGCACATGTCACAGCCTCCTGTAGAGTAGAGGGTCTTCGTGACTTCACCAATCCATGCAATGGCTTGAGTAACCCCTCTATGAATGTGTACACCCTCCTAGCATTTGACAAATCCAACACCGTCACTGAGACCCTCAGAAACTTTGATATATGCTTCTCTTGATAACCTGTCTGTCTGAGTTGGGTCAGCTCCCTGAAATGAGCCTTCAAATCCCTCTTATCAAAACGATCCACTAATCTCCTTGTGAAATCCTCATAGGAAGTCACATTGGCATGCCCTAGAGTGGACAAGTCGTGAAACCACCAATCATGTGCCTCCCCCTCCAAGTATAGGGTAGCCATTTTAATGGCTTCCACCTCCGTCATCCTGTTGAGATGGAAATCAGTACCCAACTTCTCCACCCAAGCCTGAGTTGTGCACTTGGTAGTTGGTAGTGCCATCATATGTAGGGAAGTACATCCTCCCAATAGTACGCTGCAACTTGGAGCTCTGTGTACCCTGGCCTCCATAATTCCTGCCCTTCTTAGTTTGTTTGAGCTGACAATAGTCTCTGAAAGATAGAGCTGACTTGAAATCTTCCCCCATGGTTTGCCATTCCCTGAAATACTCCCCCATGGGCATCTGGTCATCTGGTCCACCCTGCTCACTAGGTGCTGATGGTAGGAAAGAAGGCAACATGGTCCTAGTTGGTCCACTTGAGGCTGGTGGGTGAGTGGCTGGCAAATGCTGGTCATACTGTTGGAAGGACCAAGAAGTCTCCCCAAATAGGAAATCTTGGTGGATGCTTCGGTCCCGGTTATGTTGTTTGATCTTATCCAACATCTCCTTCTATCCCTTCCCTAAATCACTAAGGGCTTTCAAGAGGCTATCAAAGGCCATATCCTCCTTACTCCTGGGTTCTACCATGTCCTCTACTACTAGATCCTTCCCGCTCCTTAGTGTCTGGTGTAATCTCTAACTCCCTCTCCTAGCTCTAGTACTTCTGTCTCCTATAGGTGATATTCTGCCTATCCTCCTCACTCATAGGAAAAGTCTCCCATGGTTGAGCCAAGATCTAGGCTCTGATACCACTGTAATGTTCCAAACTAGGAAAAACAGTGATAAGCAAAGCAAACAATAGAAACAACACCAAGAAATTGAAACATTAAGTACACACCCATAGAAAGTCCAGAGATATCCAACATCTGAGCCATTTTATTATAATCTGGGAGAAAAGTACAATAATGTGGAAGAGGTGCACCTAGGCTTGCCTCAAAGGCAAGCGTGATCAAGCCCACGTAATAATATGTCAATAGCTGCTGCAAGGATGCCTTGTGCTGCCCCAACGAAATTGTGTTGTCTGTTGCAAAGATGTTGCTGGAAACCCCATCACCAGTGCTCAAAAAATTCTACCCAATTAGCCCCACACTCAAGCAAAACCCATCAAAACCCAGAAAGGTTTCGGCCTGGTTTTGACTCTGCAAATTCAGCCTCCCAAGAGCTACGTCCTCCTCCAGCTACTGTAAGGTACAACCTACCTATAAATCCTAAATAAGCCCTCCCGAACACAAAAAATGGCTGAGATAATCCTTCCTAAACTTTCCCTTATCTCTCCTAGCAAATACTTGCTCCACAAGCTAACCCACGAATTCCCACATGTGCCCAGTGAGGAACTCTTGTGAGGGCCCTGAGTGTTGGCAATCATGCTGCTCCCAAACAGAAATCTCCAGCTCCCTAAATCCTCCCAAAGGCTAGTCTTCCCTTGTACTTCCCTCACCAAAACTCCTTCGTCAACTGCTCCCCGGAAGGCCACTGAATTATCTACTGCGTGTTCCACTACTGCGTCCTCCTAGAGTACACACCGGCTGAATGATAGTTGAGTTGGGGGCTCTGAATATCCACTTGCAATCTCCCAGAATGATAGAAATAAACCTCACTAGGGTGGCACTCATGGTCCACCGAAGAGAGGGTGAGTCCTCCGCTTGGAGAGCTCGTGCTAAACAGTGAGTGACTCGGTTAAGCAGCTTGAGAAACCCAGGTTGAGTTCAATATGTCAAGAGATGCCTTTGTGAAGATGAGCTCCTCCTATTTATAGTTTTGTGGGCCTTCCCACGTGGGCCCCTCCACCTTGTCATTCAACTTCCCTCCAAGGCTATTCGAACTCTTCACTTGGCCAAGTGTTTTTTTCCCATGTGGATGGCCTCTACATTCCAATAACAAAGCAATTCGACCTCCTTTTCTTTCCTAAGTTTGTTCCTATGTCAAAATTGAGTGGGTTCCATGGTCTCCAAAATTGTGGGAAATTAAACTTGTAACAAAATAATTTAGGAAGGGACATTACAACCCATCAAATATATACGCACCCCTTGGAGGAAAATCGATTTTGTTGTAAGGAGGTCGAAATAGTTGGAGGGACCCACAAGGAAAGGTGAGGCAACAATTATAAATAGAGGGTTGAAGGCAGCATTTAGAACCTTTTGCTAATTTGACTTCTACACCATTGTTGCTCAAGTTGTTTAGCTGGGTCACAAAGTGTTGTTTAGCACAACAGATTTCTAAGGGGAAATCTCACTCCTTCGATGGACCTTGAGAGCCACCCTCAGGGAGCATTGCCATAATTCCTTGGAGGATTTCTAGGGAAGATTGTAGGAAATTCGAGCTGCTCTGTAGAGCAATCTGGGCGCAGAAAAAGGGACCACATAGTCTTGTGGAGAGGGATTACGGCTGAGCTAGTTCTTGGTTTTTGGAGGACCGATCCTTGGGCATTTTGCAGCAGATTTCAGGTGGATTTGTGGGCTGAGGGTGTGACTATTGCCTAGGTTAAATTATTCTTCCTGGGGCCCACGCAGATGGGTTTCTGGACTGCGCAGTTCTATGTGTGGGTTGATTGTGGGGAGGACTTGGCTAAGAAATATTGGGGTTGGCTTGCTAGGAGGTGCAAGAAGGCTTGTTAGGGGAATTTTCTCAATATTTTGGAGGGGTTGTAGGGGCTGATTTCCTGTAGGACGAATTTTCCAGTCAGTGGAGGAGCTCATAGAAATTGGGGGCGATTTTGGAAGGTTGGAACTAGACCAAACCCTTCCTGGGTTTTTCTGGGTTTGTGGTGGAGTCTCCAAGATTCATTTGGTGGAATTTTTTGAGCACTTTTGGGGGCTCAAACCGGGGTTTCTTCCAGCCAACATTGCAGAATTTTCAGGGCCTGTGCAGAACATTGAGGGGAAGTATTTTCCTTGCAACCGTGCAACATCTTTCTCACCTGGGATTGTCTAGCTTGCTTTGGCATGCCCAGGTGCACACATTTCATGAATTGTACTCTCCTCTTGATAATAAAATGATTCAGTTTGACGTAGTTTGACGCAGTTCTAGTGCAATCTATGGGCGTTTAATTGTTGTGTAAATATTTTTGTGTTGCATGTGTATTTTTTCTTAATATCACTGTCAAATTTCCTAATAGGACCATTACACTCTATGAATAATTACAACAAAGATGAGACTTACTGCATCCTTGTACTTGAAAATTAGTAATTTAAAAAAAAGAAGGAAAATTACTCTTGAATATGATCAATAACACAAAATAGATGTGTGATATTGCTAGATTTACTTCCCATAAAACTTGCAGACCAGAAATAGCAACTTTTGTAAGAGTACCATTTGACCAGCAAAGGATGCCTACCAAACATATGATCTAGAAAGTTTAAACTAAATAAGTATCACAGGCCAAGAATGAATGTATTGGTTCTAATAATGTGTGTGGCATGATCTATAAATGCTATGGATATGCAGATTTCTATTATCATTCAATATTTTCTCCAAAAATTATAATCCTGTAAAAACTAAACTTTATTTATACTGAATTTATTGTAGGTACATCACATGTAGCTCCAAAAATGTAGACACATTAAAATGAAAATGGAAGATTTCTTTTCCATATAAAACAATTTCAAAAACACTGCAAATTGTAAGAAATATACAGAAGTAATGCAACTCCAATATTTAAAGTAGGAAAACAAGCGTGCATTACTTCAATCTTCCTGAGAAAAGTAAAAAAATCAACACAGCAAATTCAAACATTTGCATACAATATTTGCATTTACAAAAGAAGAACATACATGATAATCTAGTATTACCTGGATTTATTAGGAACTAGCTGATCCAAAACCATTTGAATCGTAATTGGGTTGAAATTGGAAGGCAAGGATGAAGCCACAATCCAGTCTTGTGGTGGATATAGCTGAAAATTGAACAAATAATTTTTACAATAACAAATTATGATTCCTAGGCACCTTAAAAGGAAACAATTTTTTTCAAAATTTCAAATCCCTTATAGACTTACAGCCATTGACAAAATGACAAACAATAATTAGTAAAGCACTAAAACTCCAGGCTTTTGTTTACATGCATAAACAGAATCGTGACACTTGCACTATGAAAGCAACAAGCCACTTTGACATAATCATAAGCCCTTGCAAATACCAAGAATTATCAATAACATGCATAGGCAACATAAAGTATGCATTTTTAAATTTTTGGTAAAATGCATCTACATTTCCCACCTAAACTAAACCTTATGCACCAAAATCAAGAGAATAGGACACCAAAATAGGTTATAATAATAACAATATTTGTGTGTGTTTTGAGAAGAGAAAATCAGTGTGGAAAAAGTCTGCAA
Source organism: Pinus taeda (assembly GCA_000404065.3). Classification (NCBI taxonomy): domain Eukaryota; kingdom Viridiplantae; phylum Streptophyta; class Pinopsida; order Pinales; family Pinaceae; genus Pinus; species Pinus taeda. The sequence continues at coordinate 17,630 of APFE030240970.1, read as the reverse complement.
AAAGTCCCGATTTAATCCTAAAAATGCGATTTTTTAAACTAAACGATTTAATCCCCCGACTTTTTGGCAACTTTTTCAGAAAGGAAAAAATCGCGATTTAATCGTTATACTCCCGATTTAATCGGGAGTCGACCCAAAAAGTCGGCCTCCCTCCCAGGCTGAAGATAAAGAGGCCACAAAGGAAAAAATGATATAATTTTCTATTGTTTCATCTTAAGGCAAAGAGTGGAATCTTTCAAACATAGCCCTAGAAATTTGATGATAACGTTGTGTTGTGCAATTTGTTTTGTTGTTGAATCTTAATTTCGAACATTATAGTTGGTTGGTGTTACTGAGAAAATTAATTGCTTAGTTGCTATGTTCTGTTGAATGTTGAAACATATATGGCTATTATTGGTTTGTTCTTGCTAGATGTTATATATGCAAAACAATAGGGATCTATATGAGATGTGCAAAAAAATACAGAGAAGAGACATTAGCCAGAGGTTAAGCTGTCAGAAGGCTGCTATAAGAAACTGAGAAGACTATGAAAAAGAAGTGCATAACTACCTCGATGAGCATGGTTGTGAGACATAAGAGCAAGAGGACAAGGAGTATCTAGACTAGCAAGCAAGAAAGTGTAAATAGTTGAAGAACATTCCCAAGAATCAACACTGTTATGATCATATTTTTTGTGGATAATGTTGAAAAACATTGGTGATAAAATGCACTTAGAATGCAGACTGCAAGAGTGTAACATGCTTTTAGTGATCGAATTCACATGTAAAGAATGACATTGTAGTAAAACACTGAAAACACCTCTAAACTATGACTTCGACTCTAGATTAAAAAAAAATAAAAAGAATGAATAATTTTGTGTTTTTTTAATTTTGCTGACTTTTTCAAAAAACTCCCGACTTTAACGAGTTTTTCAACTTTTGGACCCTTGCCGAATTAATCCCGACTTCGACTTTTTCCACATTGGAGAAAATATTGTTTGCACTAGTATCTGTGATTGGCAGATGAGATGATTTACTTTTGTTTGTGGTGATTGTTGGGTGTTGTTACCTGTCATATTGCAGGACGACACACCCAGTTGCATAGGAAAGAGATTCTGATGACATTGATTGATCACTTGAAAGCAATGTCACATGGTTCGGGTTCGAGTTCGGGTTCAACAATGATGAAATTCGATACAAATTCAAATTTCTAGATAAGATTCGAATAAGGTTCGTCATTAAGTTCGAGTATGTATATATATATATATATATATATATATATATATATATATATATATATATATATATATTTATATGTAGCTAAAATTTTTTAAATCTTCTTATATTAATTTATCATATATAAAATATAAATTTTATTAATATTTAATATGAACTTATTTACTAATATTCTAATATATGTGATATAAAGGATATTAATCATTAGGTTGATGAAATAAATAAAATTAGAAAACTATAAACTACCGTGTACCATGGTTTGTGATATAAAGTATATTAGCAAACAATGAATAATTTATAAGATGAAAAAATAGATAATTATAAACCAATCATCCAAAACCTGGTAATTGTCGACCATTGTTTGAGTAATGACTTGGATGTCGCGACAGAATGACTATGTTGAATATAGTGGCAACTTGAGTCATAATAATGGAGACGCTAATTATTCGATCCAACAAATGAAACAACGCCACGGTGCAGATGCTAATCACTTGATGTAGATATTCGCACCGGTTGCCCGATATACCACCATTTGTTCAATCATATCTCTTGTTGTCTTGCAAGGATGGAACCTACACCAAATGGTTGTCAAAATCGCTTTCTTGCATGGCTTGCTTAAAGAGGAATTCTATGTAGAACAACTTGAGGGGTACGAAGTTCAAGATTGTAAGACACATGTATGCAGGTTGAAGAAAGCCCTCTATGGGTTGAAGCAAGCCCCCAAGGCTTGGCATGAGAGGATTGATAGTTATCTTATGAAGATGGGATTTACAAGGAGCGATGCTGACTCGAACCTATACTTCAAGGTTAAAAAGAACAGGTCTCTCATTCTGGTTCTTTATGTGGATGATCTCTTTCTCATAGGTGATGACTCTCTCATTCATCAATGCAAGAGGGAGTTGGCTTCCGAATTCGAGATGAAGGACCTAGGACTGATGCACTACTTCCTAGGACTGGAGGTCTGGCAAAAGCCAAGTGCTATTTTCTTTTCTCATGGAAAATACATTGTGAAGCAACTTGAGAGATGTGGGATTGTGGATTGCAAGTCTGTGTATACTCCGATGGAACTCAACATCAAGAAGCTATGTGGAAGTGTTGTTGGGCCCGAATTAGTGAACCCTTTCGAGTATCGTCAACTTGTGGGGGCCTTGATGTTCTTGGTCAACTCTCGTCCTGACATATGCTTCGTTGTGAACACGTTGAGTGAATTTATGGTCGAGCCTCATTACTTTCATTGGATTGCTGCTAAGAATCTCTAGAGATATCTCCGGTGCACAATCCACTATGGTCTGAGATAAACTGTCATTAATTTGAGGCTACATGGATATACAGATGCTCATTGGGCTGGCAGTGTCGTGGATTGTAAGAGCACGTCTGGGTGTTGCTTCTCATTAGGGTCTGCTTTAATATCTTGGATGAGCAGGAAGCAAAAATCGGTTGCTTTAAGCACTGCCGAGGCCGAATACATTGCTGCAAGTATGGCCTGTTGTGAAGTTGTTGTTGATTTGGGGTAGCACCGAATGTGCTCTCGCCATGAAAATTGGTGGAGAGACTAAAGCACATGAGATCTCCAAGACCCAGAAATGGTTGGGTAGATTCTACCCGGTTAAGGAGATATTAAAATAATTAATATTTCTAATGGAGTTCCTAAGTCTAAACTTAGGAAAAATAAAATACTAATTGGTATTAATATAGAACTAGGTTAGAAGGTTCCAAAGGATAAGGAACAAGCCAAATCTAATCTTAGTCGTTGATTAGAGATTTAATCTCAACCATTGAAGGACCAACAGGAAAAGTATAAGAGGAGGCTTGAGGATTAGTTAGAGAATACACCAGAGTGATCAGTCATTCGATTTACTAGAGCGGGGTTTGCTAAGTAAAGTCGAATCAGTGATCAGCAGTGAGGGGCAGTGAGTATTGGAGAGAGAGGCGGAGATAGTGTCGAGAGACCAACGCAGAAGAAGAGAGGCAGATGTAGAAGCCAGAGCAGGCCACGCAGAGCCCAGCAGAGACAACGTAGAGGCCAGAGCGTCTGCGTCATCTACGCAGAGCCCAGCAGAGATAGCACAGAGGCCAGAGGGCTTGCGTCATCCACGCATAAGGCAGCAAGAGTGACGCAGAGGGTCCCAGAGGCTACGCAGTGCTTCAAAGGGCTGACGCAGAGGGTTCTAAGGCTGATGCAGAGGCTAGGAGGGCTGATGCAGTGCTTCAGTGTTGCAGGAGAGGGTTTCGTGGGGAACATTTTCTGAATACCTTCTTCCGAATAGAGAGGTATTACTGCCGGTTGTTTTTCTCTGTCGGGTGAGCCAGTTTGGCACCCAATTGTACTCAAAGATATACTGCATAATAATATAACCCTTAGAATTGTTGCACCGATTTTCCCGAATTGGGTTTTTCTGGGGACGAGTTGTCCAAAAATAACGGTGTCACTTGTGTGTTTGCTATTCTTTCAGTTATTGATCTGTAGATGGTTGAGACTATATTGTGTTTATTTCGATGTTTATATGTTTAAATAACTTGTTCGTAATTAACAAGTAGGAGAAATAAACCAGAAGAATATAGATAAAATTTCTAACGGATAGAGTTAGAAATTTCAACATGGTACCAGAGCGTGGTTGCAGATCACATGAGAGCTGAAGGCATCAGCTGAAGCAGAGCATTTGCAGCAGAAAACAGTTGTCCCGAGTGACAGAAGTTATTCCTTGCAGAAAGCGACAGAAGAAGGGTTGATGCAAAGGGACTGCATCATCAGTCTGAGCGAGAGAGAGGCCAGTGCAGAGGCTGGGGAGGGCAGAAAAGGTTCACGCAGAGCGACGCAGAGACCAGAAAGGTTGACGTTGTTGGCTGGGGCAGCTTTTCAATCAGTGTCGGGATTGCGCAGAGTCTAGAAGCTCAGTCCTTCAGTTGCTAGGGCATAGGAAGCTATGGGCATTTTGTGGGGAGTGAAGCTGGTGGGGTGCAGTTGGGCAGAACAATACCTAACAGAGCAAAACCAAGTAGAGGAAGTCGCTACCGAGGCGGATTTCTAGCCAAGGAATCCGTATCAATGTTGCAAGTGCACAAAAGATCGGAGAGGTGCGACTTGACGATTGGCAGAAGGATTTCAAGAAGGGAAATCGAGACTCAGAGGGAGTCTAGCAGAGAACTTCTAGGGGGGAAGTTTAGAGACTTAGTAGCAGTCGAAGAGAGAACTTCCGTAGGGAAGTAGAGAGACTCAAAGGAGTCGACAAGAAGAGCAGAGAGATGGCCATGAATGCGTTGAGGGATCAGGATAGGTTGCACGGGGCGACCAACTTTGTGGTCTCGAAGGCCAGGATCTTGTCCATTCTAGACAGACATCACATAAAGGCCTTCACCTTGAGAATAGTGGCGATCCCAGTTGACCCGATGGATAATGAGAAGTACGAGGAGGTAATGGCCAAGGCAAAATGCATCATCCTTGATGGGGTCAAGGATCATGTGGCCCAACATATTGCCGATAAGGAGATGGCAAAGGAAATGTGGGATGCCTTGAAGAGGTTGTACCAGCATATTTCTGTGCAAAGGAAGATGCTACTTGAGAATCAGCTGTGGTCATACCAGATGCAGAAGGGGGAGCAGATGATCACTTCCTCGAGAGATTGAAGGAGATCGTGGACCAACTAACTTCCATAGGGGCCACACAGGATGAGGAGATGTTGGTGAGGACCGAACTAAACGCAGCCTCCAAAGAGTGGGAGACATTTGTCTAGAGCATACTCGGTAGGGAAAATCTTCCAGATTGGGAAGAATTGTGGGCAACTCTTCGCCAAGAAGAGATCAGACGGCTGAGCAAAACTGGAAGTAGCAGCAAAGGAGTCCGGATCAAGAAGGAAGAGGAAGAGGATGCAGCTCTAGCATCTGCAAGAAAGCAGGAGAAGAGGAAGAAAAAGGACCTCTCCAAGGTCAAATATTTCAACTGTGGGGAACTGGGTCATTATGCGAACTAGTGTATGAGGAAGAAGAACAAGGGAGAGGCGTTTGACTCTAAGGCAGTGCTAGCGAAGCCGGAAAAGGAGGTAGAGGATGATGACGATTGTGCCATGAGTGCTCATGTACCTGTAGAGAAGAGGTGGGGAGACATCGAGTTGTAGTCAGGAAGACTACAGGCGATGAGGGGCAAGATCTTTGATGTACCCAAACTCTTGGATTATACCTTGCAATGGGAGCCCCGAAGAGAGAGTAGTAGGACTGGCAGATGTCGATAGAAACGGATGTGGATGAAGTGGCGGAGAGTGCTACAGTGCAGGGGTCCCCAGGCTACAGCAGTGCGAGAGGCACAGAGAGGGTTGCAACAGTGCAAGATGGCACAAAGAGGTTTGCAATGGTGCAAAATGTAGGGAGTTGTTGCAGCAGTGCAGAGGCAGTAGAGGGAGCACTTGGTAGCAGCAGAGAGAGCTTCAGCATTGGGAGTGTTTCTAGCTTGACGGGGACGTGAGTAGTTGGGTGGATAAGTTAGTTACTTCTCAGTAACCAAGTTGCAATGCAGTAGGGGTTAGCAGTAGCATGATGCAACATGATGAGAGGGGGCTACAATGCAGATGCAGTGTTGGGAGAAAGGACCAACAGCAACACAAATGTAGAGGGAGATGTCGTACGGATGCAGCAGTGACAGTGGCAAGGCCATGGGCAGCAGCACAGGATGCAACATTGTAGAGGATGTTGGGTGGGGAGGCCTAGCATCAACACATGTATCGGTGTCATATAATCAGAGTGATGCTTAGTGTGGAGTATTACTAGAGCAAAGTCCTTGCTAAGAGGGAATGTTGATTTGGGGTACCATCGGATGTGATCTAGCCATAAAAATTGGTGGAGAGGCTAAAGCACATGATATCTCCAAGACCCAGAAACGGTTTGGGCAGATTCTACCCGGTTAAGGAGATATTAAAATAATTAATTTTTTTAATGGAGTTCCTAAGTCTAAACTTATGAAAAATAAAATATTAATGGGTATTAAATTATTAATATAAAACTGGGTTAGAAGGTTCCAAAGGATAAGCATCAAGCCAAATCTAATCTTCGCCGTTGATTAGATATCTAATCTCGTCCGTTGAAGGACCAACAGGAAAAGTATAAAAGAAGGCTTGAGGGTCAGTTGGAGAATACACCAGAGTGATCAGTCATTCAATTTACTAAAGCGAGGTTCGCTAAGTAAAGTCGAATCAGTGATCAACAGCGACGGGCAGTGAGTACTGGAGAGAGAGGCAGAGATAGTGTCGAGAGACCAGCGCAGAAGCAGAGAGGTAGACGCAAAGCCAGAGCAGGCCACGCAGAGCCCAACAGAGACAGTGCAAAGGCCAAAGGATCTGCATCATCCACGCAAAAGGCATCAAGAGTGACACAGAGGGTCCCAGAGGCTGCGCAGTGCCTCAGAGGGCTGATGCAGAGAGTTCTGAGGCTGACGCAGAGGCCAGGAGTGTTGACATAGTGCTTCAGTGTTGCTGGAGAGGGTTTCGTGGGGCAGGTTTTCTGAATACCTGCTTCTGAATAGAGAGGTATTACTGTTGGTTGTTTTTCTCTGTCGAATGAGCCAGTTTGTCACCCAGTTGTACTCAAGGATATACTGCATAATAATATAACCCGCGAAGGGGCAACGTAGTTGTAGCCAAGGGCAAGCCAGATTTGTTGCCAAATCAACCGGATTCTGCCAGGTGAAGTGAGGTAAAACTCACTCAGGTTCTTCGCCATTGTATTTATCCGTCACTAGTTTGTCGGGAGAGCAACCATCATTTTTATTCAGAACTTATGCATAATAATAGAAAACCCTCAAAGCTACTGCACCAGTTTTCCTGCATTGGGTTTTTCAGGGAACATTTAGTCCAAAAAAAAGTGTCCTTTACATGGTTGTCTCATTTATTTTTTAGTACTTTATTTGTACCGTAGTGTAGGCTACAGTGTATTTACATTAACATTTTCTTAATATTTCTAAAAATAACTTGTTAAATGAAGAAAACAAGTAGTAATGTAAATCAGTTTACTGTAGTAGGATTTCTGACTTGTTCGATTCAGAAATTTTCACATGGTATCAGAGCAATTGCAAATCAAGGAGGACCAAAGCCATCAGCAAAAGGACTGAGGAGAATTTGTGCTGAAGATAGTTGTCCCGAGAGACAACGTAGTTTTTAGCCGGGACTAGAGAAGGGGTGATGCAGTCACCAAGGGAGGCTCACGCAGAGCCTGTGTCAGCCTGTTTGTGTGACGTTGTAGCTACAGAGGGCAGTGTAGTGATTATTGGGCCAGCGCAGAGACTGTCGAGTCTCGTTTTTCCAGTGCCAGGGCTAGAGGTGCAACGCAAACTTCATCTGAAATTGCTGGTGGGGTGCTGATTTTTTTGGTGCAGAACAATACCTAATGGGGCAGAAGCAAAGTAGAGAGAATCAGTTCCTGAGAAGATTTCTTGCCAAGAAATCTAGACCTAGTGTTGATCAGCAGCAAAGAGAGATCAAAGAGGGGTGGTTCGACAGTTGTTGGCAGAAGGATTTCCGTGAAGGAAATTGGATTTCAAAGGGAGTGTGTTCCTTAGAGGATTTCTAGCGCCAAAGAAATCCAGATCCGAGTTTTGCTCCGGCGGCATCGAAAGAGGGAGAAGAGAACCAGTTCGACACTCATTTGAGCAAAGATGGCATTTAATGGTCTGAGGGATTGGGATAGTTTGGATGGAGCATCCAACTTTGTCATCTGGAAGGCTAGGATCCTAGCAGTTTTGGACAAAAATCGCATCAAGGATTATGCCTTGAAGACGGTTGTTGTTCCGGTTGATGCTGATCTTCTCAAGAAGTACAAGGAGGCTTGGGAAAAAGCAAAGTGCATGATCTTGGACAGGGTCAAGGATCATGTGATCCCACATATTGCTGAGAAGGACACAACAAGGGAAATGTGGGAGGCCTTCACCACTTCGTACGAGGGAACTTCTGTTCAACGGAAGATGTTGCTTGAGAGTCAGCTGAGACAGTATCAGATGCAGAAGGGAGAAGAAATTGATCCCTTCCTTCTCAGGTTGCAAGGGATCCGAGACTAGCTAACTTCCGTAGGGTCTACACCAGATCCTGAATTCATGGTCAAGACTACCCTGAATGCAGTCATTGAAGACTAGGAAACCTTTGTCCAGAGCATCTTGGGCAGGGATTCTCTCCCCATTTGGGAGGAGATATGGGCATCTCTTCGACAGGAAGAGATCAAACGATTGACCAAGGTGGGAAGCAGCAACAAAGGGATCAAAGCCAAGAAGGAGGAAGAAGACGATGCAGCTCTCGCATCAGTGGGACAACAAGGGCAGCAAAAGAGGAAAAAGAAAGATATATCCAAATTCAGATGCTTCAGATGTGGAGAACTAGGTCATTTCACCACTCAGTGCCTTTGGAAGAAGGGAAAGGAGGAGAAGTCTGACTCAAAGGTTGCACCAGCGAAACCTAACAAAGAGGACGATGATGAGGATTGTGCCATGAGTGCTCATGCACCTATAGAAAAGAGGTGGGGCGATATTGAGCTGTAGTCGAGAGGACTACAAAATAAAGGGGCAGGATCTTTGAGGTGCCCAAACTCTTGGATCACATATGGCTACAGGAGCCCTCAATGACAATAGTAGAATGATGGGAGTCAGTTGGTGCGAGGGATGACGCAACAACAGTGGGAGAGCTACAGTGCCAGAGTCTGAAGCAGCGCAGTGGAGTGTTGCAGCAGTGCGGGAGGCACAAAGCAGATACAACACCAATGCAGTAGCATCAGAGGGTCAACGCAAATTAGCAGTAGAGGTAGCTTTAGCGTCATGGGGTATCCAGACTGACCAACATGTCAGCTTTTGGGTGCCTTTTTAGTTGCTTACTTCTCAGCAACAGAGTTGCAGTGCAACAGTTAGTTGTGGCAGTGCTATGGGCAGCATGATGCAGCATATTGAGAGGGAGTTGCAATACAGATGTAGTAGTGACAGTCGCAGTGTCATGGGCAGCAATACACAGAGCAGTAACACAGTGGATGAAGGGAAGCAGGTTGAGCATCAGCAACACAAAGGACCGATGTCATGGATCAGTGTGATACTTCTGCTGGGAAGTATTGCTAGAGCACATTCCTCGCTAAGAGGAAGTGTTGATTTTTGGGTAGCATCGGATGTGCTCTAGCTCTGAAATTTTGTGGAGGGGCTAGAACACATGAGATCTCCAAGACCCAGAAATCATTTGGAGAAATTCCACATGGATTGTATTTTATTAAAATAATTAATATTTTTAATGCGGTTCCTAAGTCTAAACTTAGGAAAATTAAAATATTAATGGGTATTAATGAAAATATGGGTGAGAAGCTTCTAAGAGAAAATGATCAAGTTTAACTTAATCTTAATCGTTGATTAGAGACTTAATATTGGCCATTGATTTCTTAACAGGAAATGTATAAATGGAGGCTTGGGCTCAGTTGGAAAAGACTTACAGAAAGATTGAGGAAGTTGATTTTCTGAGGTGAGAAGTTCTCAGGAGGGAAATCGATGGGGGAGATCTTGCAGCTAAAAGGCAGTGATAGTTCGAGAATATAGATAGAGAGGCAGAGAGAAGCTTGTGGATGCATCGCAATAGCCAGGAGAGCTAACACTGGGCCAGTCTGAGTCCATGCAGCCTTAACGCAAAGCCAGGAGGCCAGCGTAGAGGAAGAGATATCTTCCACGCAGAAAGTCAGGGAGGTGCCGAAAACTGTCGGAACAGCCAGGAAACCTGATGTAGTGGGCAGTCATACTGACGCAGAGCCTCAGAGAGCTCCATGCAGGCCCACGCAGTTACTGCAAAGGGGCAGCACAGTTGTAGCTAGGGGCCCACCAGATTTGTTGTCAGATCAACCAGATTCTGCCGGGTAAAGTGAGGTAAAACTCACTCAGGTTCTTCACCATTGTGTTTCTCTGTCACTGGTTTATCAGGAGGGCAACCAGCCTTTGTATTCAGAACTTCTGCTTAATAATAGAAAACCCTCAGAGTTGCTGCACCGGTTTTCCTGCATTGGGTTTTTCTTGGGAGGTTTAGTCCAAAAATAAGTGTGTCCTTTGCATGGTTGTCTCATTTATTTTTCAGTACTTGATCTACGTAGTGGTGTAGGCTGCAGTGTATTTACATTAACATTTTCTGAATATTTCTGAAATTAACTTGCTAAATGAGGAAAACAAGTAGGTAACGTAAATCAATTTACTATAGTAGGATTTTTGACTTGTTTGATTCATAAATTTTCACATGTTCCAAGTACATCTTTCGCTGCTCGGAAGATCCTTGATACAATGTGGCCAAGGCATCCCACGTCTCCTTAGCAGTTCCTTTGCTAGCAACGTGGCACACCATGTGATCCTTGACTCCATGTAGGATCATCGTCTTGGCCTTTGACATCTCAGCCTTGTACTTCTTTAGCGGATTTGCATCCGCTGGGACAGCTACCACACTATCAACATACATCTTGAGGGCATGCTCATTTAAAAGGAAGGACATTCTAGCCTTTCAGATGACATAGTTGGAAGCCTCGTCCAACCTGTCCTGATCCCTCAAACCACTGGTTGCGATATCTTCCAAAAATTGTCGAACTCCCTCTTTCTCCATACTGTGTAGCTCCTAGGCTGGATTACACACTCCTTGATGGAGATGGTAAGTTGTTGCTCCTCTACTACCCAGTAATTGAGAAATATTGATTTCCTCGGTAAGAAATCACTAAGGAAGTATTCCCTCACTATGCGATCTTCTTCTTCCTTCCGGCGGCTTTTCTACACAGCACTTAGCTTGCAAAAAACTATGTCCCTCTAGCTCTGTGCTAATTCTTTGCGTGGTTCGCTTTGCCTTGGCAAATTCTCGATTTGGCAATCTTACCTCTCTATCGGCTTACTCAGAGAGAGACACACGAAAATATAGCCCTCCTGGCTAAAACTGCGCAATCCCTCAGGGGATTCGAACAGCTGCTTGCTGCAGCAAGTACGCCCTTGCTTCAGTGCTAGATCTGCTCTTCCCTGTTTCACATCAATAACTCTGATACCATGTGAAAATTCCTAGATCTAACAATCTCAGGAATCCTACTGCAACCAGCTGAATTTACTTCTCCTAGATTGTATATTATGTTACAAACTTATTTCAGATTTCTTCATGAAATATCGAAGAAAATTATTGAAGCAACATACACCATATTAAATATGATTGAAAACGAAAATAGAAACACATAGGACACCATTATTTTTGGACAAAAGTCCCCAGAAAAACCAAATGCGAGAAAACCAGTGCAGCAACTCCGAGGGTTTATTATTATTAAGCAGTAGCAAATTCTAAATACATCACTGAATACCTCACAGGGTTATTCAATTACAGAAACAAATATTGGCAAAAGATTTGTGAGTTTACCTCACACAATCACTAAGAAAAAGTCTTGGTTGTTCCAGCTGCTGGATGAGGTGCCCCTAGTAGGCTCTGTGCTGCCTCTACGTTGTCCCAGCATCAACCCTCTCAGGCACAACGTCGCCCAACTAGGGAGTTGATCAGTAGCCCAAAGTCACTGCTCTCAGCCTCCTGGTCTCACACCCTAGCTTTCGGCTGCTGAAACTGACCCTCTACTCTGACTTTCGACTTTCTTTCTCTCCCTCTACGTTGCTTCTGCATGGCCCTGTGTCAAAGCTTCTGGATTACTTACTGCCTCTCTCTATTGATGTGTCTCCGACTAAGAATCTCTCTCTCCGGAAGTTTTCATCCTTGCCCCTCAACTGCAAGAGATCTCCTCAATCAATTTTTCCTCCTAAGAAGTTCTCACTTCTGAAAATCAATTTTCTCAATCACTCTGTGTGTTTTCCAAATGACCCTCTAGCCCCTTCTTATATCTATCTGTTGGACAACCAACAACCTAGATTAAATCATAATCAAAGCCTCAGATCATTTTGGCTTGATTTGTGTCTTTTTCTAGAAGTTCCACCCCTGATTAGATTAATACCCATTAATATTTTAATTTTCCTAAGTTTAGACTTAGGACCCCCATTAAAAATATTAATTATTTTAATAAAATCACTTCTGGGTGGAATTTCCCAAAACGCTTTCTAGGTTCTTTGGAATGCATGTGCCCAAGCCTCCCTGCAAAATTTGAGGCTTAGAGAACATCCGATGCTAGCCCAAATCAACAAGATCATCATGATCATCATTACTGCTTCACCAAGATCATCATTGTTGCACCATGACTGCTGCTTGAGATCACCATTGTGCCTTTACTGAAATCATCTCTACATCTTCATCAAGATCACCATCATAACAATGAGGTCCATATTGAGATATGTATGTATATTGAGAGTATTCCTATAGGATCATCGAGATCCTTATCATTACTGTTATACCGAAAGTGTATGATCTTCTTCAAAATAAGAATGTTGAGACTATGTATACTATTCTGGGATCATTGTGATCCTCTTTTATCATAATTAGACTGAGTATATTACTAAGAGATCACTGAGATAGTGACTATCTTTTTGTATGTGTCATGATTGCATTCAGCATTTCGAGACTGTGATTATGAGGAGTCTGAGACACACTTATCACTGTAATTTGCTTGCACCGAGACACTGTACTCGTCACCAAGATCATGTACCTTATTGTTCCATCTGAAATTTTAGAGCTTCTTGCACCCATACGAAATTACAGAGCGTTCGAGTTTTTTTGTGTTTTTGTGGTGACCCTAGCGAGGTACTTATAGTTGTTTGTCCTCCATAATTAGCCGACGTGACAGTGTGAAGTGTTGAATCTCCTTTTGCAAGATGACATGACTTCTTTTAAGTCATTTGCAGGTCGACATGACTGTGCTTTACATCGTTTTGCTTGCTGCCTTCTTCAAGAGGATTGTGCTTGTCTTGGAAGGCTAATCTAGACACTAGGTTGACTCATTTACATTACATATATGCTCAAGAAGAACTCTTTAACATTTTGTTTGACTCGTTAACTTTCCTATAGCACTTCGACATGTGTTGGACCTATGTAATGAGCAAGAAACTCCTTTTATAATTTACAAAAATAATATTTCTTTTCTTTTACAAGTACAAAGATCAAAATTACATTTATGAAGACCGAAGATAGTTACACTTCAACACTCCCTCTTACCTAGGGAGGTATTCATAATGGTACTTGGTCATTCTCAATCTGAAGAATTTCTCATAAGAAGAATCAAATTAGTAACCCATCTGTATAGCATCATAGTAACCAACATTGTTTCCATAGCAAGGCCTTGACTGACAGCTCTATTTCTCATCAGATCAGAGCACACTGTTGGCGAGACCAATGACTATAGACACCTTCATCATTGTCTCTCAAGGTACATACCCACTCGGGTGTTCACTATGACCTTCTAGGACTATTCTTATCTTGGGTTCCCAGCCCTCAAAGAATATCAGTCCTCTTGCCTACTCTTATCTTGGATGCCCTACACATCCTCAAAAAGAGTCAGATGCCAGATGATTACCCAATCCTCCATTCTTTCTTCCAAGTGAAGACAAGAATGTTGTGTCTATCTCTCCCTCTCAATTAGGGAGGATACATCCATCATGTGTCTACATTTCTCTTCATGGCCTTCATTAAAACTTACGGTTGTTAGTCTTGGTCTGGTGCGTGACACATGAAATAGAAAAACACAACTTTCACTCCTTTTAATCAGGGGTGACCCAATCCAAGCTCCCTCTTAATCAAGGACTTGTCTTTTTATCAACAAATTCTTCTTCATGGGTCCTTCAGATGCTTGATCAAATTCTTTCCTTGATGTCATGAAATTCAGTTGAGCTTCTTCCTTGTAGGGCATTAGCCATCGATCACTTTCCTTCTTGGTTCGTCATGTCATTCCTTTCTTCATGGAAATGGCCTTCTTCATATTTGGAAACTTCGTCATATGGCTACTTCTTCCTCATCATGTTTCTTTTAGGAGTTTCCATCCACCACATGAATGCTAGTTGTAATTGTACTTTCAATTCTTGTTCCAGTAGCCCTGCATGAACTCATCCAGATATTTATTCAAGAAATCATAACATTAAATCAAATCGTACTTTTCGAGATGGTTGTTCATCATGACATCTTCTTGTAGGTATCAACATCCTGCATACATGTTGACACATCTCCCAAAGATATCGATTGTCAAGGGTCTTCATCTTTTCAGACTTTCATCAGAGTCTTCATATCTTTTTCGGGAGATTTCCTAGTCAAGTCTTCTTGGTCCTTTGAATGTTGATTGCCTTCATCATGGTTGCATATCTCACGATCTCTTGCTTCCTCACACATTCCATTCCCAGGAGCTTTCAATCAAAGTTTCTTAATTGTAGTCAATCACCTCATACTTCATATGAGGACATATTATGTTGATTTCATCTTAGTGTGACTTCATACCTTCCTACATCCTTTCAGAGGAGGAGATCCCTTTCTCTTGATCATGCTTCTCAAGATAGAAGTAATGATCCATGTTACCTGCAACCATATGACATGACATTACAATATTAAACACAAGCATACATACCTCATTTTACCTTTAGGTCATCTAGGCTTCTTCCAACAGCTTCCTTGATTGAAAAGATCTTCAATCCCTTGATCTGCTTCATGTCATCACAGCATCATCCCATAAATTCCATAAATCTAATGAAACACTTGCATCTTCTCTAGATTAGTGAACCCTCCAATGAGGACTCCATCAAAGAACCTTGAAGATCTTGCATATCCCCCTCTAGCAAATGTTTCCTTTTTCCTTGATGTATGATGAGCCTTGTCCTGGATTACATCTTTCTTTCCTTCAATGTTCAATGACATTCCTAAGAGCTATATGCTTCATGTTTGATGTTGATTTGGGGTAGCATCGGATGTTCTCTAGCCACGAAAATTGGTGGAGAGGCTAAGGCACATGAGATATCTAATACCCAGAAAAGGTTTGGGAAGATTCTAAACAGTTTGGGAGATATTAAAATAATTAATATTTTTAATGGAGTCCCTAAGTCTAAACTTAGGGAAAATAAAATATTAATGTGAATTAATATAAAACTGTGTTAGAATGGTCCAAAATTCATGGATCAAGCTAGATCAAATCTTAGTCGTTGATTAGGGACTTAATCTCTGTCGTTGATTTGTCAACGAGAAAAGTATAAGAGGAGGCTTGAGGGTCACTTGGAGAAGACACCAAGAGATCAAGATTTCGACTTTTTGGGGTTGGGTTTGCTAAGAAAGTTGAGAGAGTGATCAGAGTTGCAGCTGAGTGGCAGTGAATACAGAATCAGAGAGGCAGATATAGCACCAGGAGGATCACCGTAGTAGCGGAGAGAGGGACGCAGAAGCAGCCAAGGGTTCACGTAGAGCCAGTCAGGGCTCACGCAAAGGCAGCCATGAGCTACAAAGTGCCTCAGAGGGCTAGTGTGATTGATGCAGAGGGCCAAAGGACTGACGCAGTGCCTCCAAAGGCTGACGCAGGCTAAGCCAGAGTGACGTTGGGCTAACGCTGGGCCAGAGAGACGTTGACGCAATCCATAGAGGCTGACGTTGGGGTTTCATGGGGAAGATTGGAGCTGTGGAGCTGCCAAAGTGTTTATCCAGGGTTTCAGCCGGAATATCTGCTTCTGACTAGAGAGGTACTACTGCCAAGATTTTTCTCTGTTGGGTGAGCCGGATTTGGCACCCAGATAGTATTCTGAAACTACTTAATAAATCAAACCCTCAGATAGCTGCACCAGTTTTCCCACATTGGGTTTTTCCAGGGACATTAGTCCAAAAACAACGGTGTCACTCGTGTGCTTGTTTCTATTTCCTTCAGTTGATGATCTGTAATGTGTTGAGCATGCATTTGTATTTATTTCCAGTATTTACATGGTAAATAACTTGTTAATTAACAAAACAAGTAGGTAGGAATAAATCAGTAAAGTGCATGAAAGGTTTCTAACGTGTCAGACTTAGAAATTCCAACATTTGACTACCATGGATTTTGTCCTTCATGATTCCCATGGTGATGTCACGAGCTTTCGTTTCTAATGCTTCCATGATGCCATGAGATATCTTATTATCATGGTCATATCTATAACAAAAGTTTATGATAGGACCCTTTTGTGAGGGATACCATCTCAATCATAGTAGAGATTTGTTATTCCCTCTTTTTCTTATCCCTTTTCAGCTTCCTCCATCTTTCAGGTGATATGAACTTTCTTTTCATAATCTTTCCATAGCACTGTTTTGTCTTTGTTTGAGCACCAAACTTCCTTTTCCTTTCTGCGAATGTTTAGTTCTGACCTTCAACACTTTCAACTTGTCTTTTCCTATCTAGCCTAGAGACCACAAGTTGAATGAGGTAACTTCCTTGTCTATGGAAATTTGTTACCTTGCTTATCAATTAGTATATCAATGATGATCATCTTCTTGTCATCTTTCCCAGATCTCCCAATTAAGATCTCATGAAGATATTCCTTCATTCTTTGATACCTTCAATCAGGTCTAAGTGATATGACTTTCTTAACTTTATTTCAGAGAGTATATCTTCTAGCATTTCATATATCTCTTTTATGTCTCCTTTCTTGCTACATAGGAATGAGAGGTCTTTAATAGTTCCCTCCCATGAATTCAAAGGAGACCTGTTCACTGACTTCTCTCATCTATGAGGATTGTGACAATCCTCCTTATTCCATGCAAGGACCTTTGATGACCCATCCAACCTATAGATCTCCTTGCAATTATGAATTCATTTTACCAATTTGATTAATGAAAAATACTTACTTGACATCTGAAGATAAAATCTTCACCTTGATCATGTTGAAAGTTGTTGAAGCAGATGCATTGATGCTTCTTCCAGATAAGATTCTTGATAGGAATCTTGTCTTCAAGTTACTATGACTTATACATCTGGTCCTTATGATTTGAGATGGCACTGTATTGTTATCACACAAGTGAACCTGGTAGTATGCAGCGTCGTGTAGACTCATAGAGCATCAAGGTTACTTGCTACGATCACCCTATAGTACCTTAGACCTATTTTTGAGTGCTTGTAGATGATCCACTTCAATATGCCATCGAATGTGCATCGTGATTCTGAGTTTTCAAGACTGTGTTATTTATAGAAAAGGATTCAATATGAGGTAGTGACTATCATTGGTATGATGTAGACCGAAACTGTGGGAGGCACCAAAATTGTTGCCATGTATCCTAAACGCTTCATCTTTTGATTGAGATTACTTGATCCTGGCACTGAGACTATGGGTAGTACTGCATTTTCTTCTTTTGACTGTGATCCAAGATCCGAATTTGTAGGTTGTAGGACTTAAATTATCTTGCTATTGTAGACAGTCTCTTTGATTATATAGACAAAACCCTTACTGTTGTAGACTGTTGTTGAAGATTGATCCTTCAATTTTGACAAAGCCCTTCAACTTGCTTTGATGCCCTTCTTGAAGTTGATCCTTGAATGTCTCTTTTT